>NIUQ01004139.1:0-14927 GCA_002796945.1 Plectus sambesii
GGGAATAGTTTGGCATTTGAGCGCTGCAGCGATGTAATACGCGCGCGACGAATGGCCGTAATGAAACGCTGTTTGTTGCAACAAGGTTTGACGGTTCATAATCGCGAAGACGGTAGACTGGTATCGGAGACGCGCCCAAACGCCTCCTTTAGTAGCGATAGACTCTAGTGCAAGAAGCTATCACAACGACGTGTGTGGTCTAAGATAAGAGTCGGTTCCATTTACGTCTTTGCTTGGTGAAATCGATTGGAATTGAACCAATCACCAATCTCGCTTCTGCTCAACTCATAAGTCCAATATCCTTCCTTCTTTGATGATTACTGCGCCTGCTTACTCTGCATCGAGTGACGCTAGCTGGTTAACTTACTCCTCTCATCATCATCATCGTTACCTGTGTGCAGTTTCATGGTAGTGAATCATTTTCTCCGACGACACCACATTCTGGTTCAACGATGTCAAGGTTGCTGGTTGTAACAGTTTTTCACGCCAGTTTAGTCTATTTGAATCATGCATACCGGTTCTGTATTTTAACGCACTCGCCTTGCCGCTCTTTAGCGCAGTTAACTTTGGTTGGTCGCTGAGTAATGACGGGTCATCATGTAGATGAGTTCATAGACTACTCGCGCCAGAGTCACGCTTTATCGCTCTATCACTCTTTATCGTTCGTCCGCAATCTTTCTTAAGCACAATAATTTTTGCATTTTATGCGAGCAGCGCCTCTGCTTGAATTTTCGAACGACTTCTGATCTATTGTCGCGCATCGTGGCTCACTTCTTCGTTAATCGATTTAAGAAAACTAAGAGTAATAAGATGTCCATGTTATTCTGTGTCGCGTTGCTTGCAGTGGTTGGTCCCCGACTCCTCTATCCGATGATAATGCAAAGTAGCGTCAGATGCGGTAAGCAATCACTGAGATAGGTCGATTGAGAGGTTAGCGCGTAGCAACTTCCTTCAGCGTTAACAAATGAAGAAGGTGCGCGCCAACACAGCTAGACAATTGTTTCCCCAATGCTGACGCAGATCACTAATTGGCTAGTATTGGTGCACATCCGCATCCAGACGCTAGATCTCTGTGTGTGTGAGTGTGACTCATCGACCGCCAGTTAAACTTTCCTTCTGTTTGCCAGCGCTAATCCAGATGGGAATAAGCAACTCTCATAATGCTTCGAATAGTAACTGTAGGCGATGAACTGAGGCGGCGGTCTTGAGCGTTGTACTTTGTAATCAGCTGAGGGTCGACGTTAATAGAACGCGCGCTGCTTTTAGTGCAAAAGTAGAAAAAATGACCTGCCGCGAAGGTAGCGCGTTCCCTGCGCGATGATTAGCGTCTCGCTAGTGTTCGAAATGTTATCCTTGTGTCATAGGTAGGAGGTGTGTAATAGGGAAGTGCAAAGGTGTAATTGAACATATCTTTTTGCGCACAGTCAGCCAGTGAATCTGCCACTGTTTTCAACCTCCACTCGTCGCTGCATATCTCACGTGCATAGGGCGATTAAGCAAAGCGCGTCAGTCGCGCATACAGAAATGATAGCGTGCGGCGCGCATTGCATTCTCTGTATTTGACGGCGGGTGCTGCCGCCGCGCCATTGTGTTGCGTCGGAATGAACGTTGCGACAAGCGAAAGCAATCACGGTCGGTCGGTCGGGGCGTGCGGCGTGTAGCGCAGTCGCCGGGCAGCGGCGGCCGGTGGGCAGAGGCGGAGTGGTGCGCGTGTTTTATCGCACCAATGGGTCGGGCGATAGTAGCGCGCTGCTGAGAGTGCCGTCGCGCCGCGCCGTGTTGGTCGTCTTGTTGGGCGGCTCTCAGGTCGGTGCAGCGCGGTGCTCGGCGCCGCTTGGCTGGGCGAATTAGCGGGCGCGGTGGACAGCCGGACAAAGCTCCGAGTAGCGTCGTCAACGCGCGCGCGTAGAAAGTTGGTGGCGTGCGCTTTGGGAGGGGCTCTGAAAAAGTGACCTTGGAATGAGAGAGAGAGAGAGAGAGAGAGAGAACGGGCGGCGATACAACTAGGAATTTATACACATGTGCGATTCCCATGGCGTTCTGAACAGCGCTGAGAGAGAGTGAGAGAGGCCATAGTAGATGATTTTTTAAGTAAGGGCAAAGAAAAATGGGTTGTTTCCAGATCCCTGACACGAACTGTAGTTAACTGGAGTCAGTCGGACTTGACCGTCTCTTAGCTAGATTTTGCTCAGCGTCAAGAGGACTATTCTTGTGTGAGCACCCACTAGCAGCACGCTGATGCAGTGAATAGTGTTGAAAAGTTGCGAAAGAAGATTCCTTGATCCGAACCTGACGTAGTCCCTGATGATCAGTGATGGGTGGTCAGCGAAGGATGATAGTAGACGACTAGCGGGGCGTCGCACGGCGCCCAATGATGTCGTAGGGGGCAGGTATCGGCTTGGCAGGCCAAATCCGGCGCCGTCATGTGCGTCATCGCGGCACTAATTGCGTCGACGAGCGCGCGCAACAAGCGAGTCTGATTCAACGCGCTTCACGACTCGCTGCCCCTGGACGCCGACCGCCAGCTTATGAGCCGGCGGCCATGCTGCGCCGAGCTGAAGGTCGTCGCTTGGAACAGGGGCGGCGCTTGCTCTTCATCACGGCTCATATCTTCCTCTGAACAAAGTAACGCCGCGTCACTTTGTTCAGAGAGATATAAATGAACGCTAAAACATACAAACCCTCAATTATCCTCTCTTGGCGCCTCACCGTTTCATAGAGCAAGCAGATGTCATCGCTATTCGCACCCTCCCTCCCTCTCTCTCCCCCCAGTCGCACATCCCGAGGGCGTTTCATCTCTCATGTGCAATGTCTTTAGCTCATGATTTCATCACGAGCGCCGTCGCTGATATGGCAACTTTGTTTGCAACTGCATGTGCGTCGTCGTCCTATATTTGACGCAAGTAGACTGACGTAGTTCAGTTCGTCGTATAATAAACATATGAGTTATGGAGTAGTTAGCGTTCATTTCGTACTTCATCCATCAGTGGGGTCCTATGCTCGAGTTTGGGGCGATTGCGAATCTCATGATCTGATGCATTTTCTTAAGACAAGTTTGAAGCGTCATTTGACAATTTCGAACACATTATAACCCACTTATTAGGTTAAAAACCAATTGCTTTCCAAAAATTGAAGCGCGTCGTGGCCTTTCTAACCCCCTCAAATCCAATCATTCATAATAGATCGACTACCCTGATATGTAATAGTTTCTGTCTTATGTTGCATAAGACTGACTGTGCTAGCCATTTGATGCCGCGCAACAAACGAAGAGCCGTCTACGGCCGAAACGTAGCGCGGCTGACGTATACTGCATTGAGGCAGCAGCAGCAACGGGTTGAGTCGTCGATGGCTGAGCGTCTGGCTCGGTATCGATCGGTAGGGAGCAAAGACGGGGCGCGCCGCTGCTGCATCGACCGAGCTGCCTCGTCGCCGATGCTTTGCGCTCGTAGGAGCGGGGACTAGGCTAGTCACAATGCTTCACACAGTCATGTTGTGGCTGTCTAGCTCGAGCCAAGGAGGATGTCCCCACGCGCTTCGGGCCTGATTATGCTTCCGATGCAAAACGCAGCATTTGCGACGTTTGCGTTTGCCAATAATAGTGCTTACGTAGAAATGGATTATAAACGCATGCATTCTTGGTAATTGCATATGAATGGCAAATCGCTTTGTGTTGAACGCGCAACGGGCACATTCTCGGCAACTCAGGGCTCGCATATTCCTAAGACAATGCGAATTTAAAGATACTCTAAGCTAGAACCTCCATCATTTAATAAGCGGCTGGCCGCAGGAGAGCGTAAGTGTAAAGCCACTCTAGGACCGTTTTAACTTCCGCCGCTACCTAAACACCGGACGACTGAACAATAATAAATCATACAGCTTCATAAATTGAAGGATAAGAAGAAACTCTCTTGATATCCTCCTTGCTCCAAATTTGTTAGAAGCCGCAGATTGAGCGCAAGTGTCAAGTTTGTAACCATTTTTGTGTGGAAAACCGTCCGCTAACGCCGGACCAGCGCCGTCGCAGGCGCGTACTAATAGGCGCGGGCAGTCGTCAGGGACAACCGCGCGTCCACTTGGCGCGACGCTAATGAACTTAGCCGGCCGGCGCGAATCGACGAGCAGGTGCGATCCCGCCGACTGGCGTTGTTTTCTGCCCCCGAATCGTAGCAACCGTTGAGTTCCCCCGCAGCTGTTCATATACCTTTACCTCTTCCTTGCCACCCGTCGCAAATTAGAGCTGTAACAAAAGTGAGTCCGGTTCAGCTAATCATTCAAGCAAGTCTGGTCGAGCTGCCGCGCAAGGTTGGTTGGCTCAAGGTAAAGCTGTACATGGTTGTTTGTTGGGAACTGTCTTACTCCACTGTATCTGGCTAGAACGAGAAGTGAAGCAAGAATGCTCCACTGAAAATGTTAGAACTGAATTATTGTATCTAAATTTACGCCAAACTCGGGCTGCGATGCGAAACGACGAATTGTCGCCGGTCCAGAGCGTCCCGACGCTGCCTTTGCGTCACGAAGGTGTGGGCCGCAGTAATGTGGGTCTCAAAAAGAAAGCTGACTGCCGGTAAGACCATCTTATTTGTGCACTGAACGTGCGGCGTGCCGCAACGCGCGCATGTCCTTTGAACGCCTAAGCAAAACAGAGCGGGACCAACTGTATTAATAATGAGCGTCATCAAAGGTTTCCAATGGCGGCCCAAAAAGCTGCTCTTGCCAACCTTTTTGATAACTTGATTACTCAAACTTTGCTCTGGCTTGGTGCAGTGGAAAAAAGTGAAGGATCCGACTTATACCATTTCCAGTTTTAGCCTGTTCATTGGGATGAGCAGTGTAAGCTGTCGGCGATTAGAATTTTTCGTTCAGTTATCAAACCTTTTTAATGCCATATTATTATACATTCTTGATAAATGTATTTTTTTGTCAACAGTCGCACTTTAGTTGCGCCCTTTCCCTTGTTTAACAGTGGTCATAGATTGGGAGAACTGTATTGGGGGAGAAGCGCTGTCGTGCGCGGCAATATCGACATTTTTGATTGATTATCGGGTTCCGATTAGAAGTAGATATACTCCTAGCCGAAAATGGCCACGCAATGAGGCTATTTTCGTTTGTGACGTAGTTGTTCAGTCCCATTCTGTTGATTCGTCATATTGCGCTGCTGTATTGTCAGCGGTGTTATTTTTGGTTGTTTAGGCTATGTTAGGCGATGCCGCGCGCTTAAATACGTATATGATTGTATTGGACATTTTAGGGACTGACGCATACCGCCACACGCAGCGGTATGCGTTTTGCTGTTCAATTACGAAAAATTAATAAACGAAGCGCGTTAGATACTCTTGTTTATCGCCTAATGCTAACGGCAGCGGCACACGTTTTAGGAGTAAAGGAGATCATGTAGGAGACTGACAGAGGGAAGGGGACGAGTCTGGAATGAGTCGTATATGTTGCTGTGGGTTAGAATAGGATCAATCCGGACGTGCTCACTCTTCTTCGGTTTATTGAGCTGGAATGAGAGCGAGAAAGTTCTCTGCAACAACGATTTGGACAACTTGATCGCTCAAATTACTAGCTAGATACGCTGGGGAATAGTAAGGGTATTAGGTGTGATGGCCTTGATCATTTATAATCTGTTTCAGTCTGTCTGGGCTGCTGACTAGCAAATAATTTTCAGAAATTTTTTTCGTCCGAGTAGAAACGTGCTATTGTGAATTTTTAGGGCTTTACGGCCGTCTGCCGAGATGAACGACTATATCGAGTCGAAGGATAGCTCTCTCATCGCGAATTAGTTGTTATGTGATTTTATTGACGCCAAAGTGGCGACTGTTAATTGTTGCCATTTTCGACTCGAGCTGCAGGCAGGACTATGTCAGGATGATGCGTCATCGCCGCGAGTGTCGTGTTGCGCGATTGCCGCTGGCGGGCGGTACAGCGCGCGCATACACGCTTTGTTCGAATTGTGAGCGTCTTTTTTCAGGAAGTGCGGTTAAACCAGCGCTCGAGTGAGTATAGAAGCAGAGTATTCGGACAGTTGCGGCGAACGACGACCTGGAAGACGAAGAGACGAAGGGGGCGCGTTGCGAGACCGTTGGACCTCTCGTCGAGCTTTACCAGCGATTAGTCTGAGAAGCTACCTGTGGAAGCGTCGTTTTAACCATCCCGACTTTGTCCGGCGGTGGCCCGTGTTCGCGTCCGTTTGATGGGACATTTGTTATTGCTGCGGTGGTACTCGAGTGAAGAAGCCACGCTTACAAGATGAGCGAGCTCGATCAATTGCGACAGGAGGCCGAACAGCTCAAGAGCCAAATCAGGGTACGCTTTTTACGACCATTTGGGTTATCAGGCTCGAACCTTTTTTAACTTGCGAATTGGTATTATTTTCATTTAATTGCTGTTTGTTTTATGGGCGTTCACTTTCTTCAGTAGTCATTGTTTTTTCGCGCGGTTGCTCGCATTTGCATCACAAAATGTTCGCAGACTAGCTTGATGTTTTTTGATATGAAATTCAATAGCGACAGCCCGTTTGCGCGCTGTGCGGACGTGGCAACTTTCTATGGGGCAATTGGAATAATATAAGCGCCATCCACTATTTTGCTAGTTGTCAAATTCTATTCGCCCAACGCATATAGTTCTGGTGGCGGGTTAATTCCCATACGACCCTTTTTATGCTTCCAAGATAACAGGTGCTATTCGGAACGTTGAGCAAAAAAGGCTTTTGAATATGATACGATATCTATATTTTATGAGGGACATTTTGCTCTATGATCGTTTTAATAATACAGAGCAGTATCATGCTTAGCACGCTGAATAACACGTATTCGTTTGGAAGTATAAAAGCAATCTAAAGAAAGGGATATATAGCTGGTAGAACCAAGTGGGAGATATGTGTATATTCAAAAATGTCGTAACCGCGACAGATCGCTTTGAATGAATTTCTGCTGTTGAGCATTATGCTGACATGAAATCTGGGACTAAATTGAACATACTTGGGGATGGGGTGCGACAGAGTGCAATCAATCTAAAGATAAGAGTGTAACTGTGGGAGTAAACGCTAAAGTGTACTTTATATTACCGCATACTCCTCCACAAAATTGATGAATACGATCGCTGCGCCATCATGTTGATGATGGCCAGCTGCGTTAGAGAAATAATCTATCTTTCGAGCAGATGTTTGTCGCTTTCTGTGCCTTTATGCCATTTGCTCCGCTGCGCTTTGGTCAATCATCGGCTAGCATGGCAACGCGCAGGTGCATCGTCTTTCTCACTCTCACAATCTCTCTCGTTCTGTCGCTTATTCTCGACAATCGAAAAAGATCCTGCACTACGAGATGGCGGCATATAGAAAAAATAGCAAAGTGTACACTCTGCTGTTTTTGTTAAGCTGAGCCTGGATGACTCATCCAGCATGGCAAATAAGAAAGAGTCAGCTTCTCCAACGCAGTACCTAAGAATGCCGCATATTAGACACTCAACATTCTGTAGAAAGTTGTTCTGTACAAAGAGTGCTTCAATTGAAGTTTCCTTGTGCTCACATGTGGCTAGCGATCTGTGAAATCAACCAAGCGTCCACGCTTTAATTTTTACTCTTATGGAGTGCTCCCATTCGCAACTATATTCTCCATAGTATTAAGCACGCGCATAAATGTATCTTAATCGAGTTAGATGGACGATTAGAAGAACATCTCAACGATTACCGACCTAGCTGAGGATATTCGAGGAGGAGTTTGTTGAGACTTTGTTAGGAAAATTGCCTGGGCGACTTGAGAGTTTTTCTTTTGGCAGGAACTCGACGAATTTTTCAGCATGATTGATTGGCTAGTTGAGGAAGAGTTAGGGTCGGTTGCCGCCACTCGCCCGAGGAAGTAGGCGAAGGCTGTGGTGACCCGCGGCTGACGGGAGCAAATGATGACGTCATTGGGCCGAGCGTCGACGGCGCCCGATAGCCGATTATCCGTAGCGGCGGCTGCTTCGGCGCCCGGATAATTCGCTCTCCGCAGGCCATCTTCCAGCTGCTCCGCTCTTGCTCACTACTCAAACAGCAGCTGACTGACCAAAGTACGCCACGGCTCTGGCGCAATATGAGATGCTCATGGGGTGGTTACAAGCGAGCGCGCCTCGCTTCCTTCCAAACATGGCCGAAGCCCGCTGGCGCGCCGATATTTCGCTTTTTTCGGCTCGGCATGGATGTACGGCCGCATCTGGCCGCGGCGGTACCTTGTACATGTCAAAAGTTTTCCATTTCATACCGCAGAGCTATTTTCGGCTCACAAGGTATCATCTGTATGTCCGGGCTGTGTACTCCTCTATCGGTGGCTTCTGTGAGAGAAGTGCTCCCCGCCGTCTTTTTATGCGCAAATCCACTAGGCGCGACTCGCCGATCCCATGTGTATGACCCAAAAATAAATCAAAGTATAAAAGTAGTAGCCGCACGTCCCAATTAAAATGTTTTATGCCGCAGCAGCAGCAGTAGTTTGGATGCGTCCGAACCTGGTCGTGTCCGCTCTTTGTTTGGCATTGTGGTGGGCGATTCGAATGAGGGGGGGGGGGGAGGAGGGGGGGAAAGATTGAAGCGATCTGCGGGGCTTAATTGGTGTAAGAGAACGTTGCGCGGGGACAACTGGAATAGCTCGCTCGGGTGGTGGTGGTGGTGCGGTCTCCGCGCCGCGAAGGCGACTATTGGACGTCGTCGGCGGCGGTTCGGCCGGCCGGCGGCCGAAAAGAGCATCGGCGGTGGCCGCCGCATTGGTCGGTCGGTGAGCGCCGCCATCGCTTGCCGCTGCACGTACACGGCCGCGGCGCTGTTGCCGATCGATCGTCGACGGACTCGCGCGGCCGGTCGTAATCAGATACAGAAGGGGCTGGCGGCTTGGCGAGGCGCGATTACGCTGTCCGGCCAGACCGACAACGCGCGCCGCCGCCGTATCGATCGGCAGGGACAAGGGGTCCGGCTGGCCGGCTCGCGTCCGCGCCCGCCCGGCTCTCCCCGCGTCTCGTTAAACCCCGCCAGCCGCTGAACACACTGACGCTCGCGGCCGCCGTCCTACTCGCCTGCGCGACAGCGCGACACCAACCGCCACCGCCCCCTATTTCCTACGTTGCTCTTGAAACGCCGCTCCCCTCCAATATGATGNATCGTTTATTCACAGTCACCGTGTTATTTCGTGTCGCGAGCCAAAACAAAAGCAAAAAATGAAGTATAAACAACAATTAAGTTTCGTCGTTACAATGAAGCGCAGTCAAAGCTCCTTTGATTAATATCGTATGTGCGTTGCAGGAAGCACGTAAAGCGGCCAATGACACGACGTTGGCATCGGTTGCGGCCAACTTGGAGCCCATCGGGCGAATTCAGATGCGTACAAGGCGGACGCTGCGCGGCCACTTGGCCAAGATCTACGCCATGCATTGGGCCACCGACTCGCGCAACCTCGTCTCCGCCTCGCAGGATGGCAAGCTCATCGTTTGGGACTCGTACACCACCAACAAGGTTACCTCTCTCTCTCTTTATTCTTTTTCATACTACGCTAATTATTACGTCCACGACGAATACTGTTTTAAAAAATCTGCGTTTTTATGTTATGGAATGCTACGACGAGAATCATAACCACTTTCCTGATTGTTCCACAGAATGTGGCGCTCTACGTGTAGTCTATTTTAAAATCTCTATATTAAATGTTTCATTTATTTTGACTGGCAGTAGCGATAGCGATGCAGTTTAGATGGTCGGGCGCGGTTTAAAATGGGGGCGGATTAAACTTGTAGCACGATCATTCGTTTTGCCACAGATCAATCGAGTGTACATGTTTTCGTCGACCAAATTCGGCAAAGTCTCATTTGCCAACAACCTGCTTTGTTTAGCGAGTTGTTTTCTAAATGTCGTAGGTATGGCGCTTTTACCTCGTACAATTTACTTATTGTCGTCTGCGAATTCAGATGAGAGGACTCGATGCCGCGCTTCACGGCGCTTTGGCAGACCGATTAGTGAGGCTCATCTAAACAAAATAATCAATAATGGCATTCTGCCGGCACCCTATGGGCGCAACAAACACGGCGTTGTGAAATATTTTTCGCATCGCAACGTATGCAAATGAACGTATAGCGTATGTAAAGCATTTCCTGGCACAAAGCAATGAGGATGCGTAATATGGTGGGGGGGGAGTGTTGTTCGACGCCGACGCACTGATTAGCCAAAGTGTCGTGATAGCGCCCTATAAATATAAAAGCGCTTTTCGTCACTTTTCGCTGAATCGAAGCCAAGAAAAGCAACGTTGGCGTTATTTTTTGCACTTTATCCGAGTTCGTATGATGTGGGATCTCGGGTGAATAGCATTATTGAGGGCCATTTCGACGATATAGACGAACACTGTTGTTCTCATTGCCGTGACAACCGAGCGAATGCGCCCAAGCGCGATAGTCGTTGCCATGGCGATGCATCGGGAAGGTGAATAACGCGCATCGAAGAAGCAGGCGAAAAAGTTTGGGGGCGATCTTGACGTGCTACGCGTCCATTAGCGCTTCTTTCTCGGCTTGTCGGAGCGACATTTTCGGCGCTTTTGCCTCATCCGTCGTAAAGTCGCGCGCATTTTAACTTCGCTGCAGTAGTTGTTCGTAGTGGAAGTGTTACTTATGCGGCTTTTGGTCCCGTACTCTTACTTAGCGTGTGAGATGTGTGCGCTAGTTCTACGAATTATTTGCCGACCTAGGGAAAAACGCTGGTAGTACTTATGCTTACCAATATACTCGTGTACGTTCGGCGTCTTTGAGCGCGTCGTACCACGCCTTCTGGCGGTATTTTCGTATGGACCGCTCATACCTTCTGTAGAGTAAAATGTTGACCGATTCTTGTTATTGAAGGGGGGAGGTTATATTATTGAATACTATGTAAGGAAAATAGGATGTGATGTAATAGTGGCATTCTTTCAGGTGCACGCAATTCCTTTGCGGTCGTCATGGGTGATGACTTGCGCCTACGCGCCGTCGGGCTCGTACGTCGCGTGCGGCGGTTTGGACAACATCTGCAGCATCTACTCGCTCAAGACGCGAGAGGGCAACGTCCGTGTCAGCCGCGAACTGCCCGGCCACACCGGCTATCTGTCCTGCTGCCGATTCCTTGACGATAACCAGATTGTCACCTCGTCCGGCGATATGACCTGGTACGCACGTTTACAGCAACACACTCTCATCAGGCATATGCCCTTGCCTTTAAATTTCCCCCCTAAACTTGAATTATCAAGTTTCTTAAGTCCCGGGCTTGGTACTAGGCTTATAATTAGGCTTGGGTCGCGAACCTGTGCATCTAAAACACGCGACGAATCTGATTGAGTTATAATCGTCGCAATTTGTGCAAGTACTATTTCGACGCTTCTACTTTCCCTATTGTCATTTGAAAACGATCTCACAATTGAGTTGGGTGTGAAAGNCGCTCCCCTCTGTCAAGAAGATGACAGATGTCGACGCGCGGAAAGAGATTTATGCTCCGAAGCGCAAAATTTGTCATGGATCGCAGTAATTCCAACGATGAAAAGATATTTACCCTTCGTACAAAGGCGCTCTCTCCGATTGACGTCATACCCTCGCAAACATCGACCGTCCCTCGCCGCTATCTAGGAGGCGTTTCTGTACGAAAATAAGGGGATGAACAATTTTAGTTTTTCCCGTCCGGCGCGGCGTTCGCGACTGGATCGGACGACGCGACGTGCCGACTGTTCGACATCCGGGCAGATCAGGAGCTGGCGATGTACTCGCACGACAACATCATCTGCGGCATTACCAGCGTCGCCTTCTCAAAGTCCGGTCGGTTGCTCTTCGCCGGCTACGACGACTTCAACTGTAACGTCTGGGATTCTATGCGCCAGGAACGAGCCGGTAAGTCCTCGCCTCGTCATCTTAGTGCTACGTTGGTAGTTTGTGGTGCTGGCTGTGGAGTGAAGGCAGAAAACAACAGTACAAGGTTTGAATGGGTATCTTTTGCATCCCTGAATCAGGGTTGTATCTTTTGAATTGCAAATTGATCGTATTTGCTCTAATAATACGGCGTACCGTCGCCTCAAAGTACTGATCTTTCAATAATAGAATAACAGAATGAATTCAATAATGCATAAAAAAGATACTAAATTTTCTCTTGTTGATAAGAACAGGATATGATATCTGTTGTATAACGAAACGCTCAGGACTAGAGGTATGAAAGAGCTGTGTGAAGGCGGATGAAAATATTAGAGGTTGTGTGTTTGATCGTTAGCGGTAAGTGAAGTAATTGATTACAGGCGTTCTGGCCGGACACGATAACCGAGTGTCGTGTTTGGGAGTGACGGAGGACGGCATGGCGGTGTGCACGGGCAGCTGGGACAGCTTTTTGAAGATTTGGAACTAGGTACCGACGACTTGGCTGATCAACAGCTGCGCCTACCCACCACTACTATATATGAATTTGATCGCATTACACTGACGACTATATCGACTCAATTGTTCCGTATCATTCGGCTGTCGGCGCTCACTCGTGGCGTTTTGCGTCAGTGAGTCACTCTGTGAGGGTGTCGATGTTGGGAGCGTGTCGCGGCCGTTATAATCGCTGTCAGGCCCGACTCGTACAAGATGCAGAAGGCGTTTGGCGCTCTTTTGATTTGCCTGCGGTTTGTCCGTGGCGCTCTCAAACTCGCTCTCAAATGTTCGCTGTATCTCTTACTCGAGTCGAGCCGCTAGACGATTATGTGTTAACTTTATTTGCTGAGCGATGATTGCGGGGCGGCGTCTCATCTTGCTCGCTTTGCCCTTCTCTCTTGTGCGCCCACCACTTTGCTCTCTGCTTTATATCTTTCATTCTCTATTTTAATTCACGGCGTCTAGCGGCGACCTTTGCTCTCGCATCGTAGAAATTATCCACTCTTCAATTCGCCAACTTACTCTAATAACAATTAACATGAGTTGAAAAACTGATTTCTTTGAACTTTTTAAGCCTTTCTCTAAAAGCGGCTGCAGGTAAATTCGGCATGAGCCATCATTTTGTATTTTTCTGGCAAACTCTAAAGAATGCAGTTTTCCCATTTCAATCAAGGGCAAGTCGTAAATACGATAAATAGGGGGGACGCTTGAATCAGGAGAAAGTAGTTTCTATTTCGCTCATTCCTCTTAGTTAATTGTAAATGAGAAGACAGCGGATCTCGCCAGACGCCGTGATCATAAAAGAATCTTGATGATGAATTTTGCTGCTGAGTCATTGTGGAGCGCTCGCTGTTCAATCGTCGTCCACTCTTTTCTACCGCGATCGCTGATTGGCCCCTCCACTCGTTGCTAGGCGACGTCCGGCAGTCCTGCTCACAACAATATCGATCGTTATCAATTCTTGGTGATTTCCTACCGAATCGGTTGATTACTTTGGTCCGTATGATGTCCATTTAAAGTTTGTGTCTGTGCGTGGCGGTCAATTTTTTGACACTTTTCACCACTCTTCGTTGTTATTATATGATCATTCGTTCAGCTGTGTACTGTATTGTTTGTCTTTTTTGATTATAGCCGTCGAATGTACTGTCAATAGTTACCGTATTCATGCGACGGCGCCTGTCAATAGCAAAATTGATATCCTGAATCACGGCTTCTAGTTGAGGCAGTAAGTGATTTACACACAAGTAAATCACACCGTAAAATAGCAAAAAGGCCGTTGAGCCCCTATCTGTTAACCTGTTGATCACGGGACTTTCCTCCTCCCCTCCCCTATTTTCCTAGGCTTGGGCTAGAGAACTGGACAAAGTCGAAGGCCAAGAGAGGGAGGGAGGGGGAGGAGATTTCCTTGATCTGCAATTAAGCAGTTAAGCGGTACTCTTCTGTTGTGGCCCTGTTTGAGTATACATTATCGATTTTTCCTCCATCACTCTGTAAGTTCGTAACGTTCTACTACTATGAGCCGTGACTCTGATATTAGGATATTATTCCGAATCGGTTTAGCGCCAATGCGGTCAAAAGCTGCAGTCGAACGAGCGCCNTCGTAACGTTCTACTACTATGAGCCGTGACTCTGATATTAGGATATTATTCCGAATCGGTTTAGCGCCAATGCGGTCAAAAGCTGCAATCGAACGAGCGCCGTTTTAAATTTTCTGCTACATCTACCGCATTCGTTGTCTCATTCGTCTCCGTCTGTAACGTGTAACATGCAGCAGCGTTATGAATAATGGATATGCTTCTTTCACACTCTGTTTTAGCTTCATGCACTGCCAATCGTTTGGCGAGTGTTTCTTCTTTTGCGAATCGGTGATTGAAGGCAATGTCGGTCGTTCAGTCCTTTCGCGGCGCCAAATCAGTCCGTTCCCCCCGAGTCGAACGTTCAATAAGCTACTACTCACAGTCGACTTTCTGTTTCTAATGATCGTATAATCAAAATTAGCGCACGATTTCGTGCCGCTTCAGCAAAAAAGGGAATGGACTGATGTTGGTGGCAAAGGCCGCTGCGCCCCGCGTTGCCTTTTCTTGATTGTTGATTGATCACATTATCACATTAACAGTTGCAGTTCTGAATCACTGATCAACGTTGTTGAACGGCTGGCGCGCCATGTGAGTGACATTTCGTTTCGGTTGATAGTCACATCTAGGCTTGATCTAAATGCTCGTATAGTAGTGCGCGTTGCTTCTTGGACTCGATAATCACTCGCCCACAGCTGATCGCTCGCTCTAATGTCGTACTGTGCGCTCATTCAACTAACCACCAGCATCGTTGAGGTTAAGTTTCTCTACCAAAGTTGACTATGTATTTCATTCTGCGCGAACAGCTTTTTACTATACTTAATAATTGAGCTAATTATTTAACATACTTGGGAGTTGATGAGCTCGTCAGAGCGAGGTGGTTCGCGCCAAGACGCAACTCTCTGGTCTTGCTGCGGTTTACTGTTTTTGTACAATCGACCGCTCGTTAGCCGAGTATGTTGGCCATTGCAAAGTTATCTCTGT
>NIUQ01004140.1:0-14787 GCA_002796945.1 Plectus sambesii
TCGCAACGTCCGAAATCCATAGTGCAATTACCAAGAACTACTCAACGTCCGTTTCGTAATTCTTGGTAATTGCACTGTAGATTTCGGACGTTGCGACGTCGCACGTTGACTCTAACGCGGCCTTTACCAAAGTATTACTGTTTTGCGCTACTTGCGTTAGTCAACGCTAACGAAAGGATCATCGATCGACTATTCGATCTACTAAAATCAACATGTGTGATAAAGAAAATATACTCTTTATTCGATACTTCGGACAAATCTCGCAAGCTCTACAGATCAATCATCAAAGGCTCTTTTCTTTCAAGCTGACAACACGCGAGACCCTTCTAAGAATAGCTAGTCCTAATTTAAATGCTAAAAATGCAAAAGAAAGAATAACAACTATTAAAGGGGCAAAAATGTCAATCAAGAAGTATTTCACAAAACTAAAATCACGGCCGGCAATGTCGAGATTCGACAAGTCTTGAAATTCAGCCACAAATTCCGTCCATTTCACAATCAAGTCCTTTGGTTTGATTGGTTTTTTGGCGATCATCTGAGCTAGTCGCTTCGCATTCAACTCGAACCTAAATTTGTCTGTTACCGTCCACATTTTTAATCAAAAATGTGAGTTTTGTTCTTACTTTTCATTCTCTAGAACTTCTTGCAGCGCAGCTGTCAACGATTCCGTGTCGATATTGCGTTTACTGACGAAAACGGAAACGCCACGTTTGACAGCGACGGCAACATTGTGGTCTTGATCACCAAACAGGGGAATGGCAATGGTTGGCGTTCCAGAAGTAATTGCTTCCGTCAAGCTGTTCATTCCTCCATGTGTAATGAACACCTTCACTTTAGGATGGTCTATAAACAATGAACAATGTATCAGTTGGCCTTAAAATCTAGGAAACAGTCTGCGTCGTAGCCGCGGAGCATGGTGGCGGCATGCTGCTAAGGCATTAAGACAAGTCAGTATGGGGCGGAAAGAATTTCACTTAGCGCTCTATCCCACACGGTAGAGTGAGTCAATATCAAATTTGTTTGAAGCTAAAACATCAAAAGGGCTTGAATTTTGTTTTAGTTAAAGGCAAACCAATTTTCCCCTACAGCTCTGGTCAACGAATCACCGATGATGACGCATCCAAACTGTGTTTTATAGTCCTTACTTAGGAGGTCGACTTGCGGCACCCATTTCATGGGATAGACATTGGAGTAGTTTGCAAACAATTCGACATCATCTTCAGGCCGTTCATATTTCCATATAAAGGTGTATTTGGGGAAATTGGCCATCGTCCGCAAAATCGCCAGCTTTTTCTTCATCGGTAGAAGTGAGCTGTTGGCAAGCGAACCGAACGAGAGCAGAATGACTCCCTTGTCGGATGCGTCAACAATTTTCGTCACTTCCTAAATGTCTATGAATATAGTTACTATGGAAATCGTTTATGCCGGGATATACGGGAGCCGGGAGATTTCAACTAATATGTTAGCGGTTCACCGTTAAATGCAATTTTTGTGACACATGAAATATAACATATTGTCCTGGAATACTTTTCTGATAAACTTTATCATCTAATCAAGCGCTTTCAGAGGCCCATTTATAATTAATCCATCAGACTAATTCGTAATCATAATTAATACAGTAGAACGAGCAGAAAGTCTTACATTCGAGAGCTTTTGCGCATTTTGTACGCCGATTCCGCCAACGTAGATAATTCGATGAGTGATAGGCCGCGGCAGCTCAAAAAATTCATCGGCATTGACGAAAGCAAGTGCGCTTTTCTTTGCGAGGTCCTCCAGAGAAGGGAAATCGCTTCCATAGTAGCGGTGGAGGATTTCATTCTCCCTGTCTAACAGCTGTTTTTGCATTCCTCGCCAATTTCCGGATGTGATGACATTCATCGCTCGCTCTTTGTAGCTCATTTCATCTGTTAGTGATCCAAAAATACCTAAATAATTGTTCAAATCAAAACTTTCCATTTGTACGATTTGTGGCGTTAATAGATATTAGCTAGCTACTGCATACATACCTGGAACGTAGCTCAATGGTTGAGGGACGCCGAATACATCTCCAATTACTTCCGTCATCGGCAATGCCGAGGTAAGAATATTAGTTGGAATGCCAAGCAATTTGAACAATCCAAATGCACAATAACCAAAGAGCTCGGTAATCGCAATGTCAAAGTGGTGATCGCGAAGAGTTTTCAGTAAAGCTTTGTTCGACAGTTGCCCTGAAAAAGGTATGCTTTACTGACACATTTCGATTATTTCAAATCTTTTTGCTGCTAGATTTTCCGATGGTCTTAATATCTCTACATATATAATTACTATTGTCCGTCTGTCTGTCTGTCTGTCTGTGTGTGCCAGCGTTCTGATTGGCCCGAACCCGGTCCTCGTGGCGAACGTCGGAAACTGCCCTTTCTTAGTACGGGCCAAGGTCCCATTGTGGCAAGCGTCGGTATCTGCGCGTTCTTAGTACGGGTCGGGCCCCTTCGAGACAAGAGTTATAATATGCTCTGTCCTAACCGATACGGGCGTCCTCTCCCGGTGAACATTAAAAATTTCATTCCGTTCAACGGTTAAGGGGGGTAAGCAAGAATGTTCGACTTTGGAGCGCGCGAGAGGGCCAGCCAGATCGATCAGCTAAAAATGGAAGCGACGCACGTACTCGGCGTAGAAAACAGACGTGAAATGACAGTGGGCGATTGTAAATTGTCGCGTTTTCGAATTTTATGGAACACCCCGTGGAAAATTTCCACGGGTCTGCTAGTTTAAAATTACTACGTAAGTCCACTTTCGTGCATCAGTTTATCTCTGAATAAGCGCATTATTAAGCAATCATTATGCAGCTGAAAAGGTGTAGATATAACCTTAAAAATTTATTTTTTTGTCATTCGCATTTGTATTTTAAGCACACATTCACTTTAAAATTTGTACGGTTTGCAAATTATCATAAAACCATCAAATCGCAAAGCGTTGATTCGGCTTATTATGTCCCCTAACTTTATTCAAGCTCTTAAATTCATGAAATATGTTCTACCTGAGCATACTTGAGCATATCCTTCGACCAAAATGTTCGTGCAATCATCGCCCAAAATATCAAAATTGTCATTGAACGGATTCAATTTGAGCGGATGATTTTTGAGTAAGGTAGGGTCGTCCATAACATCAACGCGAAGGACAGGCGCGCGCTTTGTGCCATTGCTTCGAACGTCAGGATCCAACACGGGAATATACACGAGCTGCAAATTTAGACGTAATATTAACAAATTTTAGTCAATCCTAACTGAACAAAATATAATGTATACAGTGGCTTGCTGGGTATGATATGGTTGCTTAACGATAATAAAATTTAAATATTTTAAATAACTCTCAAACCTACTCCAGTTTGGTTTTTTTAGCTTGCCTTAAAAGTGATTTCGGTTTTTATAGAATTCAGAATTTCCTACCACATCTCAAATACCTAAGCGGTCTTCAAAATCTTGAGGACTCAGCCCTTTATTGTTGTTGAAAGAAAACGTCTACATTGCTCTCAAATAAAGCGCGCACTTTACAGAATAAATGAAGTTCGCGGAATTTGATTCGTAATATGGTGCCTAAGGTTTCGAATTAATGTAAACTGAATGAAATTGGATACTGTGAACAGGTATTCTCTATAGTATAATTCGACACTACAATGATTTCACCCTATTTCTCACAATAATTAATATGGGATCAATTACTGATCATAATTCACTGTAGAACTCGGTTCCTTACCACTTCATGACCGGCGTCTAACAAGGTGTCGGCAATCTTTCCCATAAAATTCACATGACTGTGGCCGAGGGTTGGCGAGTAGATGAGGATTTTATAGCTCTCTGTATGGCCACAGAAGAAAACAGCAAAAACAAATAATACGGCTTTCATCGACATGCTGCAAGCTGTTGTAGAGTAGAGTGTGGCAGTCGCTCTCAATGCGATTTCGCCCTATCTGTCTCTGTTTTATATACATGGTAGATGATGATAAATAACGAGTTAGAAACGTCAGCTGCGCAA
The DNA here is from genome assembly GCA_002796945.1 of Plectus sambesii. Lineage (NCBI taxonomy): Eukaryota > Metazoa > Nematoda > Chromadorea > Plectida > Plectidae > Plectus > Plectus sambesii. The sequence continues at coordinate 4,012 of NIUQ01004140.1, forward strand.
TCTTTGAACTTTGTCGATGTAATGGCGCTGATATTTTCATGTGCATAATCTGTGCTACAATTGGTTATCAAGGACCAGTCTGCCTTTTTATTTACGCGGTGAACACTGACAGAACCTTTCTGTAGATCGAATACACTAACTCTACAAACGCCGAAGTACTGCGGATCAAAAATCAAGATTGCACAGTACTCGGTAAAGATGGTGATATTGCACAATTCAGCGTACTAATGGTGACATTGCACTATACTACAAACAAGTTCTATCACATCGTTCAGTTGTGCCTGGAAGGGAAATGTGCTACTCAACGTTTACAAATTAGGTGCCACTAGATCCCTCGTTAATAATTGTATAACGAAATAATTTATTTCGGCCTACCCTGTAAGTGCATGCCATATTTATGAATGTACTTTCCGTTTGTCCCACTCCGTTGCTGGATCCGCTGTTTTGGGCCTTCTTCGGTCGGCTGTCGCATGCCTGACACCGGGAAGTCTTGATGCCGGGAATTAAATCCGGGCCTTTACGGGTCACAGTCATAAAATCTACCACTAGACCACGAGGAACTCACTCAGCCAGATGAGTAAAGTGGCCTTATTCTTGCTCACTGGCGGATGGTTCGTTGATCCGATTTTGGAGGATCGCTCGCTAGTCGGTATTCTTGCTACCAAAATCGCCTGGCGTACTGTTTGCTAGCGAGGGCGGCGCACGATTCGCCTTGCGCGTCACTCATTGCCCCTGAGCAAAAGTACCGCCACTTAGCTCAACGGCTGAGCTTTAACAAAATGTGGCTCAGAGGCTAGTTTTCAGTAATGATACTGATAAGTGTTGAATTAATGTGAAAGAATTTTTAGAAATAAATATAATACTGCACTGCGAGCGAGTTCGCGAAATGTACAAAATGAGCGCTTACAGATTCGTCAGTGTATCTTGATGCTATATTAGTGTGCACCCGCAGGCAGGACTAGTTCAACACAATAACACAAAATCCATATTATTAGCAACGTTTTTAAAACTGACGGACACAAAACTATCAGCAAATGTGGGGTAAGTGATCAGTTTTGACGCAAACTGAATGACCAGTCACTTCCCATAATTTAAATTCAAGTAGTTTTACGAAACAGGCGTCGGTCAGCAGTTGAAGTTGACAGCGGAACATGCAAGATTCACATTACTAATTATCAAACTGACAAATACATTCAGAATAATACGATCTGTTATGCTACGATAGGCGACATTGACAGCTACATCAGTATTCGATAGAACTTCCAACTCTAATATACCATGTCAAAAATATCATGCGAAATGTTGTTTGTTAAATGTTCTCAACGAAGAAGTATGTAAGAGATGAGAGTGTTCAAAAGCAAAAGAAGAACGAGCAAAATTAAATCAAGCGTATCGAAAAACCTTAGCCAGATTAATTCACGATATTCCCTTTCATCAGCCTCATGTTGACGCTTCTCCGTGCTTTCAACTACGTTTTGCAACATATTGCACACGGATTGGAGGACTGTCGTTTGTCGTTCAATGTTTTTGTCGGTAACACGATTGCTGCCACCGTCAGGTGAGCCTCTTTCGCACTCCAGGGTTTGGTTATGCGTGACGGTAACTGACGATACTCCTGACAAAGGAAAAAAACAGATATAGAGCAGAAATGCCAAATTAATAATTAATATTATGACATACTGCGATGAATCTTTGGTGCCCGAGCTCCACCTATCCAAAGACAAAATGCTGGTGGCTTCCAATCGCGCGTGAGAGATCGTTGGTGAACAATTATGATGAAAGTCGATAAAATGATAGCTAATGAGCAAATTCCAATTTCGTAGAGCACGAAAATTCCTACAAGTGAATCGAATGTCAACATTGTATCATACGGAGTGAGATAAACTGAGCGCTCTGCCACACAAAAGGATTTGTCATAAAAAAGTAATATCACTCGCATAACATCGTTTTGACAAATTGCCAAGCGCGCTAGACGTAAAAAATAGCCAACAGTAGCCTACCGATTGCACGGTTTTTTGTGAATTTAGTATCTGGAATAGTTCTATGCTACAGAATTCTAAATACCGTTCCAGTACCAAAAGTATGAGAAAGAATTTGCGAAAATCATCTTTGATTAGGCAAATGCGGGCAATCGTGCATATCGATCTCAGGCTCATAATCCTCACTCATCGCACTGTTTACAAAATATTCTTTCAAAGAACAACCGCATAGTTATACTTACCTAGTAATGGCAGGCCTTCTCTCCCCTTTGGCATTTGATCCGCGACAATATTAAGGATAACGGCCATGGACAAAAGGGTCGTCAAACCCAATGTCACTCTTTCGTTTCGTTCGTTTATATTCGAATTCGGCGTGAATATGCCGATGATGCACAAAGATGTAAGCAAGTAGGAAGGTACCAGTATGACATAAATATAGTATGCTGGTCGACGCTTCAGTCCGATGTGGTAGTGAAGTTCAGAATACGAATAAAGTCCTAACTTGCTCTTCACTTCAACCCCAGTGAATGACACAGTTTCGAATTCGCAGTTATTCTAAAACGAGATTTTTGGCATGAAATGCTTAGTTCACGTTACAATCGTTAACCGATTTCCAGTGTGCCTCGCTTTCAATAAATAAACAAAAATTTGAAAGCTACATCTGGGCGCGGCAGGTTTAGGAAAATTGTGGTTCGTAAAAGGCCTTATGGCCCTCACAGTTTAATAATCAGTAAAAGTAATACTTACTCCCATAATCGGTGCAAAATTTGGATCTCCATTATATGGTGCCAGACCCGCGATTGGATATCGAAGATGCAAAATGATATCGGAGTAATTGTAGGACCACAAACCGACGGTGATCGGGCAAATCTGGGTGTCAAATGGAAAATCGCCAATCGCCATAGCGCAACTCAATTGAGCTTTGAATTTTCGAGGTTGTCGAATTTGGCCATCGTACGACAAGTCAATGTAGTCAGTGTCCGTCAGAGCAATTGATTCAATATCCAAACTGTAAACAGTGGTATTTGCTATTTACACTTTAACCAGAACACTCTATAGAGGATATATTTCTCGTCAAAAAGGATGTGTTCTCAAAACATAGAAAATATGAAACGTGAAAAATGTCATGTCTGAACTAAAGCTGCTGTTATTTATGCAATACTTGTATATACGATTGTAATATTACTATAATTAAAACTGTGTTTATTAAAATTATCTTTGCACTCAATATCCAGTGATTAACACTGATCATAACTTCTCACTTGTGAAAGAAATTGAACACTAGGAGGTGAGAAAGTTACTCTAAAAAGCCCTCAAAGGTGAGGGGAATTGTGCCAGTCCTACGTGAGTTCTACAGTGGGCCAAAGTTTTCGAAAGTCGCTGATAATTTTTTTGAAAATATTTACTTAAAGATTGTGCCCTCCTCTAAATATAGTTGCATTACTTTGCGAAATACTGACTGTTTAAAACCATTTAGCTATAGTTTTACACTCATTAACTTCAACCGAATGTGCGTCTGTCGTACTGCTGCGGCTTTATCTCACCTGTCTTTTTGGCTGTTTCTTAGCTTTCCATTAAGACACAAACACCCTCATTGGTTGCACTGCGCTGTAATTGCATATTCAGTGTCATAGTGACGGCTACTAACGAATAAATTGGTTATGAATTAATTTATATTCTGATGAGAGCAATTGATTATGCAATTATTATTTTCAAATGATTAAGTATTTTAAGACATTTTCTGCAAATTCTCTCTGTACCATTCCAGCTATGCGTCTGCCAAATTCATGCTTACGTGTTGAGGAAGTAGATGTCCGGCAACCAAATTTGATCAGATGTCACTTTGATAGTTGTGCAGCCGTCAAAGTCTTTTGGATCCCAAGTAAGAAACTGGTCTTTCCACCGTCTTATCGTCCACAAGAGAAAGGTGACAAACTGATCTGGTTCGTCCTAGACGAGAGTTTCATAGGATTTTGTATCAGCAGTAATAATAATGATTTCACATAATTCGCAGGAGCATTCTTAATACTCTACTGAGGTATGTTTCATAAAACTGTTGCGATTACAAGCGCAATTCCGCAACTACAACAGTTGCAAAAGGAATTCTGCAATTTTCTATTTCATAAAGCTTTTCGCAACTCTGCAACTGCAATTCTGCAATCGTGCAGTTCTGCAACAATCTTAAAAGCGCGTCTAAATTTGTAGAGTAATTGTTGAGCCGGACAACATGAAATCGTAGTGTTACTTGCATGGCGGTGTTCTTTTAAATTCAAAATTCGTATTGACTACTGTCACGATATTTCACTAAATGGTTATAAACAGTTAAAATCGCAAATATCAGACCATTTCATTCATCGTTTTGCCCTCTTTCCATGTTAGCCTTACGACTCCGCTTTATATTATATTAATAATACATTTATTTTGTTTTTAGAGAGAATTGCAGAATTGCAACTTTCTTCGCACCACGATTTTTGGTGCGAGATTTTCTTCGCAACTGTTGCAGAATTGAGGAATAATGCCACTTTTTTGCAGTTGCAATTCCGCAATTTTGCAGTTCTGCTACTGTAACTGTTGCAAACGTAACTCGGCAATTCTGCAATTGCAATAATTTCATGAAACATGCCCTTCGTACAATTTTTTATGTTTAAATACGGTTCACTAATTATGAAAACACTACATTGGTATGAAGCTGGCAGATTCGCACTTTTTCTGCAGAGAGGACCTTGCCCATTAACCCTCTCACTATATCGTCAAGATGCCGCTCTGGCTAAGGTTCCCATTTCATTTTACTCTGAATGACGTATAATTGCACAATACTTACAATTGAAATGATATTGTAGACTTTGAGTTCATATTCAATATCGAGTGTAAGATTCTGTTGCAGCACCGGTCTCACTCTTTTGCGGTAGTTTTGAAAGATTGCGTCAATTACCTTGCTTTCAGAGCAACCACTGACCATCGGAATAGCCACTAAAAATGGTAATATATTTACAGTACCTTTTTTGCAAGTAACTCACCGAAGAACGCAAAAAAACAAGACATATTATAGTAATGTTGAAGCATTGTTTTAGCATAGAATAGAGCAAACAGAGCAGTTTCAGTTGAGCGCAGATGCAGGAAAAAGATTGCAAGGGACTTATATAGTTTGCTAACGATATTAGAAATTTAATCTTTTCTCCGGCTGAGCAGTCAGCGTAATTACAAATTACGTCAAGTATGTCAAAACGATTGAACTTGAGTTAATTAACCTCAGGGCTCTCAGCTGCAGATAATAAAGATTTCTAGGCTATCAGGAAAGGTCGAATCACCTGTTGCACTACGACCGTCGGCCGTAGTACCCTATTCCCAGGTGAAAAATTCCGAGTGGTGACGATGGGTGCTTTCATGTCGGGCCTTGCATCGCCCGCACAGCTCATTATCTCGTCGAAATTGCCTCATTTCAGCGTTCACTTCATTATTGATAACGCCGTCTAATGGCATGCACTTGTCAGAAATCATGTTTACCATAATTAGACCTTCTTGGGTTAAAAACTGAAACACAGAGATTCTATTAAAAAAGATAGACGATTTCTATGATACAACGCGCGCGCAGCCTTCGTTGCTGCCATTGTTCATTGTGAGTTATGCGCATTGTTTAAAGATGTCGTATTTTTAGATATAATGGCACAAGTGCCACTATTTTTCGCCTGTTGATCTGGAATAGGACGATCTTAAAGACTATTGGGATGAAAGTGACTCTGATTCAGTGATCTCCTTGCAATTATGAAATTTTCAAGCACAGTTCTGTTTGACTTATAAAATACCTTAAACATTCTGCTGTTTCGCTGATAAAAATCCATTTTCCGTGTCTTAGTGATGATGACATGTGTAGAGCAAGAGGTTTAAATAATAACAGCGCACGCGAATATAGTAGAACACGCTTAAATAGTGGCGCACGGGAAAATAGTGGCACACGGTAGAAAGGGAGTTAAAATAATAGTGAACAGGGCGACTATTTCATGAAATACGGTATGTTTCATCGTCCGTTGTTGGCCGGTGATTTCTTTCTCAAGCGATAGAGTTACCATTCGGTTTCAAGCCTAACAGCGAAAGTCTGTTTCACGTCAGAGTTCATATTGGTATACTGTAGAGACGACGTGGCGAAGCGCCCTAACCCGCGTTCCATTTCGGTTCAGGTTACATGGACAGGAAAACAGAAGTTGAAATTAGGATGAACGAAGTAATTTACCCACTAGGACTATTTTATCATATTTCGTCGATTTAGGGCGATTGAATTGAGTGCAAAAATTCTGAGAAAAAAATTAAAACTGACTCTACAGTAGATGAGAGTAACGGTTCTTAAAGTTCATTTCTATTCCCTCGTTCAAGTGGGCACGGCCATTCGCGAGCAATTTGAGACAATTTAGAAAGGAAGCTACCGCCGGTTGACTGTCAAACAAAAATGGGTGGAGCGGTGAGCGCTCAATCGAAGCCTTCGGAGAACGTATTGCTGCGAAAATTTGCCGGACTCGAACCAATCACCGACAATGACCCATTCTGGAACCAGCTGCTGTCATTCAACATGAAGATTGACCAAAATGACAGGTACGCTTGGTTATACAATTATTTGTCAAAGCGCTGCTTAGGCAAAGACGAATGTTACGCAAAAATGTCATAAAATGAAGATGCGATGACTACTTTTTTGACCTGTCGCTGCTCCTCTGTTAAAAAGCCTATTACTGCATGCTTATAATAGAAATAAAATAAATTCTTTTTCATAAATTGCCCCCTTTCAACTATTGCTGATCTTATTGCCAGAAAAAGAACTGTTAAAACGGATCACTAAAGGTGAACTCTGATCGGAAAAGAGATGATTTGTAATGCAAACTTTCGTTTTGAATTGCACTCATTCATTATAAATTACACGTCGTCCTTGAATGACTTACTATCAAATTTTATTCTTCGGATTGAGTTTTTCATTTTTTGCGTAATCATTTATGATACAGTAGAAATCGTTTATATTGATAAATGGGGTACTGACCAAAACTGACCGGTGTAAGCGAAATACCGGCATAAACAGTTTTTACATAAATCCATTCAATTTCATTATACTTTGATCACACGACATACACGCATCCAGCGACAGCGATGTGCTTAAAATATGTGTTGCAGAAATGCGTTGAAAGACTTTGAACTGTCTATAAACGACCCGTTGGAAGCGTTGATGTACAACACCCAGACGACGGGAAATTTTGCCGCCTTCATCCGCGTATTTCTGCGTCGATCAGCCGAGTTGAAAATGTCGGCCTTGTGCAATGAGTAAGTGCTTTTCAGATTGTTGTATATCGACCCATTTTTGCGAGAATTGAAAGCTGCGTTTGTCATACCACGAGAAGATTAGCTGCGAAAGCATGTACACACCGATTGTTACCACTTTCCATCTCTTCACGGTTTCCGTATCAACCTATCTTGCGCATAACATATTTTATCTATTATATTTGCTTATCGTATTTATAACTTGTTCACTCCGCGAACTATTTCTGTAATGATTACCATCAGCTCTATAACTGATGACTGTAAGCGCTCCTATGGTATGATATGGGAACGAAACACAGTATCGATGAGTTAGTGACACTATATAACAAAATACCTACTCAGTAACTCATTCTTCATGACCTTGTGCGCGAATATAAAAAATATATTGATCTAAATGATCTATGCATATATTAACAAAGCGAATGATGATTTGCATCCACTTGATGTTCGATTTCTAAACTTCTCACTGAATTTGTTCATTAGTACACCGCCGTCTCTCACTTGATTCATTATATTGCTAATGCAGATGTTCTTACTGAAACAGGACAGTTACAGCAAACGTTTTAGGCAGACCCTTAAAACGATCTCAGCGCTCAAAAAATATACCTTCGCTATCCATTTCACAGTATTGTTATAATTGCGAAATCGCAAACGCGATGACGTCATTATCCTGTTACTTCTGTTTATTTCAAGTTATTCTCACCTTACCGATCGTTCTCCTCGCTTGCAGTTCCGCAATTGCACTAACTTTATCAAATAATTGTAACGAAGCTTCTTGTTGAGAAATCGTGATACATTACTGATCATCAGGCTTTCACCGCGGAACTCAATATTCACAATTGACTTTTTCAGCAAAATTTTCCTATGGCAGACGGGCAACGCGCTGATGATACTCCGCTTCATATGCAAATTTCTGACTCAGAGACTGAGCGACTCGGAGTTTGCCAAAGTGTTCACAAAAAATATTCTCACACCCGACGGTAAGACACCGAGCAGTCACTGAATATCGCGCTGTACTCATTCGATTACCAAAAATGAATTATAAATTCTTTTACTTTTGCTGAATAAGTTGCAATTGCAAAGAAACAGTTAGTAAACTTAGAAGTTCGAATACGCTAAAATGCTTTTTCAATCATATTTTCAAATTGAATCAAAAATTGACCATGTTTAAAGTAAGCAATAAAGAAATTGGTCATTAAAATCAATCAAAGAGAGAGGGAAACATTGAATTTACAGAGAACGTGTTTCAGGCAAAATGGAGGCGTGTCCCGACTTTGAAGAGCCGTTCGAGAACACCGCTGAAGAGCTGCTGAACTCGCTCGTCGAAATCTTGGTCGACTTGGCCGTCAAGTACGTTTTTACAGCAGCCCTCTAATATCTTTAGTTTTGTTAATATACTTAGTATGCCATTGTCACTTTAATACCGACACTTTCCAGCTAAAAGAGAACGTTTTCTTACTGAAAGCGGGATGAAAAATGTCCTTTTTCGTGTGGAAAACGCTTTCTTTAAATGATTAAGTGTCATTATTTAAATGGAAAGGGTTCATACAACAGTTGATATTTAGCACTAGTTCTGCATAAGGTATTTCAATAATATCCGCTTATACGTCGAGATTTTTGAACGCGTTTTTTTACAGCGAGTCGACGATGCCTGTTCACATCGAGGCGGTCAAGTGTCTTCTGTCTGTACTCAGCTCGCAACTCTACCATGAGACGGCGCAGGGTGCATCGCAGTTCTACGGCTATCTCATGTCCGGCCGATGGTAATGGCTTGTTCTCATTGTTCCTTCATGATTTTTTAAACCTGCGACTAAATAAAATTGGTCTCATCCCATCGCGGGTCAATTTTTTCAGAAGTAGTGAAAATGTAGAAATGTAAATACATTTTTATGTTGTACGTTTACATTAGTTGTTTGAAATTGGTCCGTGGGGCCGTATATGATTAATACGACGTAGGATAGAGCATAGTTTAAAGTAGAATCTATCGATGGCATCGGCGACGTACTCTGATCTAAAATTTCATGTCTCATTTATTCTGTATAAATTGTGTTTTTCTTGAAATTTGCTTGATTCGTTGTAAAAGGCAATAATTAAATGGGATAGTTTATTGATTTCTAGCTCAATTCACTCGCCGCTACTGACGAAAGCGCTGCTTCACAACTACTTGGAACACAACACGCCTTACAAGACGACTAGCTCGGAAAATAGCGGCAGTATCGTTTTCGGATTGGCAGGCGCGTTGATTTTGAGTGGTTATCGACACATTATTTCTAGTTAAACAGAACATGTTCAAATTTAGTTTTCTTTTACCGGTTGTTTCAAGCTGTCTCAGTCATTTACACTACACTAAGAACATTTTTCAAGTTTAATCAAATTAGAAAAATGTTCTAATTAGAGTGAAAAACTGTATAACAATTAACTAAACAAAATTATAAAGATCATTCATATATAAATAATTTCGACAGTACAAAAATCCACTCAAAAGAGGCATTTGTGCGATTCTTGCTCTTTCGCGGGTTCCTTTAACAGTCAAAGGATTAGATATGGTAACCAATAATAACTTCCACCAGCGTTAGTTTCCGTCGTAAGCAATAATAGTGAGTTCCGTCTTTAGCAACAATGTGGAGTGTGATGCAGTTGGCGACGGGTTCTGAAACGGAAGAAGTCGCGGAGGACAAATCGGCGCCGGTCACTTTGGGCAGTGTGAGCATTTTGCTCCTTCTCAACCTCGCCTGCCACCAGCCAGACGACAACCGCAGAAATCCCTATCGAGAGACCCTCGCCGCCTTCCACAACGCTCAAGGTGCGCTTAGTTATATCTTTATTTATAGTCAAAATTTCTTAATCAGTAATAGAGACTCGCAGGGAGTACCGTAGCACGTTTAGTGTGAAAAAAAAGTTATACACGTTCGGTGCGTGGTCCGTGCTGTTAACCCTTATCTTTACCGAACCAAATTTTCATTTTCTTGTTACTGACTAAGAAATTCGACTATGTTTGCACTTTTTATCATTATATATGTTGTAGTGTGTGATGCCACGTATTCTTAGGAAGCGAGGCGGGACTAGATCGTACTAACCAGGTTTATATAGCAGACGAGATCGGCAAGATACGAGAGAACAGAACAGAGAGAGGGCAGAGACGAGACGACCGAGTCAATACATTTTAGGGTAACGGTAGCACAACGACATAATACAGTATGTTAGAATGCATTCGTGCTATAACCTAGCGGGTATTTAAATATACGGACGAATCGTGAGCTGACGCTCTAACAATTTACATCGTTGATTTTTGTTTTTTTTCATTCCAACTTATTCAGAAGTGTCATCGCTAACGACATCGGCCTCCGTAGTGGCAACGTTCAAGTTGGATTACGGCGCCTTGTACGATCGCCTATGCGCTACAGTCACCCAGGAGCCGCCCATGCTTCTCCTCTATCTTCTTCTCCATCGCAACGGCGGATTTCGCAATTACGTCCTTTCCAGAGTCAATCTGGAAAATTTG
>NIUQ01004141.1:0-14838 GCA_002796945.1 Plectus sambesii
TTCGAGTCAAATCAATATGGAAAGCGTCCTATTTGAGTAGGAAAGTGCGCTGTTTGATTTGGAAAGTGTCCTTATTGAAGTGGAAAGGGCGTGTGTAATGGCGACGCACTCGCGGTATAATCGATAAGGCGTACTATATGTTGGGCTGAATGCCATATCGACGGAAAGAACTCACGGTATAATCGATAAGACGTACTTTATGTTGGGCTATATGCCATATCGACGAAAATTACTCGCGAAGCATGAGATACTCTCAAAATTTCTTCATCAGTAACAGGAAAACCGTCTCCCCTGCGGTTTTCCTAGATGGTATCCGTGCTAAAGATACACTTAAAGATAAAATACTAAAGACGTTTTATGGTATTCCTTTTGAATCTTTATTATTGATTTAAAAACTTTGACGATAAATTTGGCACGATTCAGGTGATGCGCATGTTCGAACGAAGGGAGCACGTGCTGCGAGAGCACTTGGCAGTGACGGATATGTTCTCGTGCCGGCACTGCGACTACAAGAACAGCTACGATCGGCACTACACAATCAGCCATTCCAAAAAGTCGCACGCCGACGCGGAAATCGTATCACGCGAGGCGGAGTACTCGGAAGAGATCCAGAAACTCCAGAATCGCTGTTTCCCGCGGTCGAACACGTCGATTACGCACTTTAAGAGCATTCGGAGGAAGAGCGCCGCCGAGAAGGTGAAAACGGCGGCGGTCGGTCGGAATCAGTGCAACGTGTGTGGGAAGGCGGTGCACGGCGACTTCGCCACGCATATCAGGAAGAAACATTTGCCCCCTCTCTACTCCTCCCCCGACTGCGGCTACTCTTCCTACGAAAGCGACATCGTCCTCGCTCACATGAAGCGCTACCACGCCACCACCTCCGCCGAAAACCTTACCAACCTCAGCGCCGAGTATGCCAATGAGTTTCTCAAGATGTACAAGATCTGCTTCGAGGAGACCTCCGCTCACGACTTCGCCTCCCCCCTCATCAGTGGACTCGAGGTAAGCGATTTTGGCGGTTTTTCTGTCGCCATCCCTCTGCGTTGATATATTTTTGGGTGAAAAATGTTGCCCCTTCACAGCGATGTTTTTATACCCTTACTTTTAGGTCAAATCGAGGAGATTGATGTGTCTTTTTTCTCGCTCAATGGCGGGCGTGTAGGAGAAAACAATCCGCGCTTTTTGTTTATGCCGTTTTTCTGCNTTTTAGGTCAAATCGAGGAGAATGATGTGTCTTTTTTCTCGCTCAATGGCGGGCGTGTAGGAGAAAACAATCCGCGCTTTTTGTTTATGCCGTTTTTCTTCATTAATCTGACCAAACGTCTTTTCAAAAAGATCTTCCCATTTTTAAATATAGCTTGGGAAGTTTTTTAAAAGACTTCTCAAACAACTTAGCCTGATACCGGATTCGCTTGCCGATACTTGAGCGGAAATGTGAATATAGAGAGCTCTTCAGGGTGTGAGATGCATGACTTTTCATGGTCAGATTGCAAATCATATCACCTTTCGAACAAGTGAGCGTGTTTCAGGACATCCCTGCAGGCGGCTGCCAACTGTGCTATCGACCAGTCGACCATTCGGACCAGCGAGCTCACATCTTCGAGCAGCACCTCGCAGTGGACGACCTGTTCAAGTGCGGCGTGTGCGACTTCGCGAGCGATCACGACCAATCGGCGGTGCGAGAGCACACCCTGGCGGTGCACGGCGACGCGTCGGCGTTCGTGTCGAGAGTCATCGAGCAGCAGGACAAGATCGCCGCCTTCGAAGTCGCCTGTTTCAGCGACAAGAAGCAGGCCGAGACGCGGCAGTGCGACGCCGCCTTCAACATCAAGAACGTGTGTTTAGTGGCGGAACGCAGCTGTCGTCAGTGCGAGGGAGAGAAGATCAAACGCGCCGACATGCAGAACCACGTCTACAAGCACCACATGCCCCCTCGCTTCCTCTGCCCTTACTGCGACGAGGGTCGTTATCGCAAAGATGCCCTCAACTTCCACGTCAAGACCCACCACGCCGCCCTTCCCCCGCGCGAACTCATCGATAAAACGGACGAGTATCGCTCAGAGTTCATCGCCGCCTTCAAGGACTGCTTCGGCGATTAACTCCTTACTCCCCCTCGCCTCCACTTGTGTGGAAAACGCCAGAATTCGTTCCTATCTGCGCTTCATAAGCCGCCTGCTTATGCGGTCGTTTCAGATTGTAATTAACTTATCGCTACGCAGCCTTGTCATGCGCAGTTAGCGACGATTTAAATTGCGTCCCCCACAGTTACAGGTGACCAGAGTTCCTCTGTGTTGCCCGATCTTACCTCCCACGCGAATCGCAGATAGAGAGAGAGAGAGAGATTTGCGGTTTCTATGCAATTACCAAAGAGAATTGCGTTGGGATGGATAATAAACCCATCCGTTCTGGGTAACTGCAAAGAATTCGCAAATCGCTGCGATTCGCGTTGAAGATATGATCGGGTCTTTTTTGTACGCATCGCAAAGCTATTGTATCTTTGCATTAATCATGTGCACCTATGCGAAGTTGGGAATGGTCATGTAGCGCATAGCGCTGATATAAAAGCACTTCAATCCTAGCCGCATTAGCCGTTAAAGAGATTGACATCTCCATGCTCTAATTTATGCGGCCCTAATAGTATTGTAAACCCTTCAGTTGCTTTTCAACTTGATGAACATTCCCAATTAATCGTATGAAAGATTGCCGTTTTGCGTCGTCGTTTGTCGATTGCGCGCGCCGTTCTGCTAACTTCGCCACGATTTCCAATTATGATTTACCATATGATCGATTTTTTGATTCATATTGCTTACAATCATGCATATATGTGAGACGCTCGTATGTCGCATACTTTGGAGTTGCAATGTTTTTCATGTGGGTACTAGACCGAAACGAATCATATGTGCTCTTTGACTATTCTTGTTTTGTTAGGAGGCTGAGGGTTGCCGCTGTATCGTCTCCCATGTTAGCAATCGTTTTCATCTATATACTTGTTTATTGTTACCAATGAAGACGAATCAATAATCGAAGCGAGCAAACATCACTTTGACGGATCGAAGACGCAAGTGGCAGTCGCATTGTGGGGAGGGAAGTAAATCTGCATTGTATTCTATATAATAATCTCAATAATGTTTTGCAAAAGCGTGGCGAAAACTTTTCACCGTCCGCCTCCCTAGAATTTCTCTTAGGTGACGACACGACTGTCTGAGCCCGTCCCGCGATCAGTGTCTGGCTGAAACGCTACCGCAATCGGCTATGTCGTGCCATCGACTGGTCGAAGACGCCGGTCGGCTATTAGCGCTCTCCAGTTTCCAGTTCTTGCACTGTCGACTGACGATGACTGGTGTCGTCTCTTAGCCTTTCTCGCCGCTACAGCCAAAGCATAACCCCGCATGCGATCGCCGTCACACCTATCACACAATTATTGGAACGAGGCTGTTGATTATTAGTCGCTCGCTCGTTAGTCGTATTAGTGTACGGTGACCGCTTTAAAGCATCGGTGTCCCATTTCATGATTAATTCTTCACACGTCATGCATGCGTTATGATTTGCGAAGCGTGTCGCTTACGCTTTGCGAAATTTTCTAAAATTAGACATTCTAATACGGAGAAAGTTGAGTTAAGATTAAGGCACGAGGTTTAATCTGATCATGGGAATGTCGGTCAAGGTAGTAGGTGCGCCAGAAATTCCAATAACAACTATTAGTTTCGCTAGCTAGCCTAACTCGTCGACAAATCAATCGAAGAAAGTTGCAACTGTGTTGTGAAACGATTGAAATCTTGATTTTTAAAGCGAATATGCGATCGGATCAGTTGATTCCGTACCGTGTCGGGGTTATTAGAACAAAATAGCCAGATTAGGAGGGGGAGTGTCCCTGCTATTGGCTTTATTTCGTCAAGTGTAAGGCGCTCCTACTATTTGACGTTCACGCTTTCTCCTTAGGGTGAGTCAATTAATGGTAGCTTAGGATGACGTGTGAAGCGACATTAATTTTCTGCTAGCATAAGCAGTCCCATCTTATCAACGTCAACTATTGACGTTAATTTCACAAGCTATGATAAGCCAAAGTTTTGATAATTGGGATATATTTCACAACTATGGGTTTTCATCAAAGGTACTTTCCTAATACGAGGAGATCACCTTCTAGTTTGTTCGAGATCATAGTAACCAAAGCCGCCATCTTCCGATATTTAAGGGGAGCCGTGATGTAGGACACGCGTTGTGATAACGTGGCAAGTTACATTTGTGAGTTGCGGTGATGTTGTCCTAAAACGAAGCGGTCCAGAAGTCTTGCTCATACGGTAATTAGATGAAACCTTAGAATTGGAAAACTGGTTTGAATTGCTGCCGGTCGAAGGGGACCGAACGAAAGAAGGTTAACTTCCAGATCGAAATCGCCTGAAATTAAAAAAATGACAGAGGAGCAAACGGAAAATTCGACCGAGCAGATCGTCAGCTCATTGCTGAGCAAGAAGACGTCGATCCTCGAGCTTATACAAACTCTCGGGTGCGTTCGTTTCTTTAAACTGTCATTTGTTCCTAGTTCTAGTTGTGTGTCGTATTGTATTGCAATGGTAAATTGGGATTTGTTAGTTCCATTTCAATTTTATCATTAGAGTCGTTGCAGGAGCAAGCTGACAAGCGCGAACCCTTCGGATCGGGAGACGGCACTCGAGCTTCTCGTGGCAGTTCTCTGCAGCTTGCCCAACGATTTATTGGCTGCCTTGGAAGGTTGAACAGTTGATAGATCATTGATAAATTGTTTACAATCAGTGATTTGTAGTCGCTACATTGCTGGAATTCTTATGCGCCAAGCTGAGCGATAGCAATGTGCTCATCGCGGCGCCGACGATTAAAGGCATCCACCATTTGGTAGGATGATTTGAAGGCGTCCGACGACGTTGCAATCATTGCGTTGTCATTTCAGATTGTCCATTCTCGAAATCTTCCCGATGGAATCGAACGGATGGTGTTTAAAGCGTTGCTGCAGGACCAGACAGTCCAGTCGTGGCCGCATCAAGACCGCTATTACATTTTTGCGGTTATCGATTTTTGGTTGGACAATAGACTCGAAGGTAGGTTCGGCAGGAAACGCGTTGGACCTTCAAAGAATTTGTGTATAGGCCTTCATCAGCTTGGACCGGAGTTTCTGCTTGGCTTTATGCAGGCCATCGAAGGCGAGAGGGACCCCAGATGCTTGATGATGGTATTTCACTTGTTTCAACGCGTCGTTGCGCTCTTCTCGCTTGGTGAGTGCTTCTTCAGACGCCATTCTATAACAAGTCGATGTTGCGTTCGTTGATTAGGTCCATTTGCTGGGGATATGTTCGAACTGGTCGCGTGCTACTTTCCCATTGACTTCAAGCCGGTAAGCAACTTTTTGCTTGATACTGATTCACTTTTGATGTATTGTTCGCGGTTCAGCCATTGGCCGAGTAAAAATTCAGGTGCGAAGGGTAATTTTTGTGGCGGGACACTCTGTTGACATTTTATTATGGGGGCATGCCAGAGATGTTCCCTGAATGTTTGAATAGAAGCGAAAATCCGTTCCACGAAAGTAGAAATGAAAGTAAAAGTGAACCTGAATCGATGTGAAACTAAAAAATATGTATATATTTTCATTCTTTACTTTTACTTTCGTGGAGTGCTGTTTGATGCTCATATGTGTATATCATTTTCACGTTAAAAAGGGCATATCCGTGAAACTAATCCAATTAAACGTTCTTATCAAATTGGAAAAGATGAATTATGAATTTCGTTATCGTTCAATGCGGATTTATAAACTTTTAATGCTAACTGGTCACATTTAGCCGGCGAACGATCCGTATGGAATTACCAGCGAACAACTGGCGACGGCACTGGAAGGGTGTCTCCTTTCCCATCCTTCGTTCGCATCGCTGTGCTATGATTTGGTGCAGGAGAAGCTCGTCGATCCCGAGACGGACAGCGCCAAAAAGATTCCCTGCTTCGACCTCCTGGTATTCATTTTTTCTTCAACCTTTTATAGTCGTCATTTTTCGATCAGTAAAAGGACATCAAGCCAGGCGCCGTAGTAGGCAAAGATTAGCTCCCTTTCTGGTGCGAAATCACCATTTTTTAACAAGAATTGAAAGTCTTTTCTTGGTTTTTACGTGCGTATACTGATGGAAAGGAAAGAATTGCCATCGACTTTTAATACAGTTTCATGCAATTTTTAATGCATTTAATCAAAGATTTCTAGTTATTGATCGAAAAAATTTGACTGAACAAAGAAGCGATTATTAATCTTTTTATTTTCAGGTCGCCGCTTGCGATCGATTCCCCCCCGCTGCCCTCAAAGATTACATCGACGGCTTGTGGGACGGCATTCGCCTCGAGGCACTTAACCCTGCTGAAAAGGGCCTCAGGCATCCTGAGTCACTACTCAACGCGCTAGCCACGATCATCAGGACGAGTCAGCAGTTGACCTCTGCTGTACGCTTGTACTCTTTTCACTTTAATGAGGACGCGTTCATCATCAAAGAGGACGTTTTCCAAATACGATCAACATGAGAATATCCTCTTTGACTAGAAAGCGTCATTATTAAAGTGAAAATGTTGCATATGCCTTTATGACGCCATTTTATTCAAATTGTTATTGTTTAGGAGGGCTTGAATTCGGATTTAGTCGCGCTACTCGAAAAGATTCTCAGCAGTACGTTTTTAAATGTCGGCAGTTGAACGTGCAATAAGAGTCACTTGTTCCTCAGGCTGCGAGCCGTTCGTGTTGCAAGCGGAGATTGGCATGGCGCCAAGAACGCTCACCGTTCTGCAGGCCGTTGCACGAATCGACTCCAAGATATGCTGTCGTATTGCCGAGAAAGTTCTTCCTTGGCTCATGGAGCTTGCTCAAGGTATATTCGACTTTTATCAGCACAGAAGGAACTGTTGCAGCAAATACGGTCGTGCGCCGAAGATGGCATCTTAAATTGGGCGCGCTTTGTTTTGAAGATTACATTTGTTTGGCGCAGTGAAAAGAGGGCATGATATCGAGAGCGAAAAAAAGATGCGAGCAAATGAGAACTGAAACGCAACCGTAAATGGTTTTCGGTTATGTTTAATCGTTAAAATACACTATTTTTGACAGTTTTTTTATTAAAACCATAATCTTACTCTTTGTTCGAGTAATTTAGTACTAGTCAACTTTCGATTTTTTATGCAATTTTATTCATCTTGCAGGCAGCACGGTGAACAGTGTGAATCGAGCAGAGATTGCCGCCGAATCGACGCCTACTTTGGCCGAATGGTGTCATCTGGTGGTTGAAATGGATTCAGGTCAGGAATATTCTGTCTTTACATGCGAGAAAACAGTGTTCATACCGTTTGCGGGTTATGTGAGTTGTTTTGCTCTTCTGAGTCATGACGTACTTTCAATATTATAGTAAGCATTTATCGACTAGTTACAAGAAATCTCGCCCGGGACTGTAATTGACCAAGATGAGCTCGCTTTTCAGTGCTAGAGTACCATTTTTCATCAAGAACGATGGTATATTTTTGGTTTTTACGTGCATAAATTGATTGAAATAAGCATTATTCTCTTTCGACGCAGTTTGCCTTATTCACTCTATGATATCTTGTTACTGATCAGCAAATTGTGACTGTAAATAAAGTATTTAGCAGCGTCTTCTTTCACTCCGCGATTGCGCGACGCACTGACGCGGCTATCCTTGGACATTCTATGCCGCAGCGCGACTATTTCGACTGTGGCGGCCGGCTTCTCGATCGGCGAAACGCTCGCCGCCACTTCCGACTTCAAAACCGACGCCGACGACTTGGTGCAGCTTTCCAAATTGGCGCTCAAGGCTGTCGTCGCTTTCAGCGACTTTGAACAAGTCCGGTAGGTAATTTTTTGCTAGTACAGCAGAAGAATGCTGCATTTGTTCCTGCCTGCCCAAAGGGTACATTCCGCTTCACTGGTCGAATAGAATTTAGTGGTCACTATGGCGTTATTTTCATTGCTGCTTTTGTCAGAGAATACGCACGAATTCGAATAATTATGGTATTATTACTATTACGGCACATTTTTTGGCGTTAACTGTTTAAGTTGCATTCAATTTGTCACATCCGCACAATCTCGCGCTGAATGACGTGATTGATCCTTTCATCACTTGCTGACGCGCTTGTTTACTGGTCGCCAGCTATGACATGGACTTATAATTTCCCTCCTAGCATTAGGCTTAGACGGGAAAGCTGCTCTTAGTCTAAAGCCAGGTGAGAGAATTCGCGCGATTAGCGCGCAGGCAAATGCGCCGTATTCTTCGGTTGAACTTTTGCCATTTAATAAGTCCGTTGATTTCTAGCGAGGCTTGTCATCTCTACCTGAGAGCAGTTGCGATGAAAAATTGGCCAATCTTCAACAGAGAAATTGTTCCAATGCTCAAGTCTGATGGTACGTCGCATTTCATTCGTTCATTTGTAACGCTGACTTTTTACTTTGTATTTAGTGGTTGCTGAAAGGTTGATGGTGGTCGCTTATTCGATTCATGATACAACCTCGGCGAATGTGCTATTCCCGTCTCTAATCGACCTTTTTAAATCGGCTCAATATGAAGGTAAGCGCTTCTTTCCTATAGATCACTCTTGCTCTACTTTAGGAGAGAATTGTGTATTATTCTTTTGGATTAGAACTATGTATTAGTTCTTATCAAAATTAATTGTGAGAAATTGCATACTGCTTGTGAAACGTTAGATATTTCACCTAGTTGTCGACTGCTTTCTGGAATGGAGCACAATCTCCAAAAAATTTCTAGCTCATATTATAACTGAGCTAGCTTTTCTCCCTTTTTCAAAGGAACCAAATAGCGACTTGTTTCAATTTTATACTTTTCTAAACCTGCCTGAACACGTAATCGCAAAAATTTTGAGAAAAGAGCACTTTTATTTGCACATTATCGTGTTTAGCTAGAGCTTCAGAGCAACAGCTTTTGGAAGAACCTAATAGTTATTTGAACGCTGCAGATTTGGCTGAAAACGTGCTCCTATCACTACCCGTCGTGTTTCACTTGAACGAAGGCAACGACCAGTTGATTAACACTTGTCTGGGCAAGGCGTTGCCAGTTATCATCGATTGGGCGCAGGAGAACCATTCTGCCGTCGATTCGGTTGCGATCTGTTTGCAAGATATCTCTCTGGAGTTGGGAGAACAGTGAGTGGCCTGATGTTTTTAATTTATGTCGGGATGTTTGAAGTGGAGGGAAGTCGAGTCTGACAGCAAGTTGGCCTAAATATATGCAATCAATGACTTGGAATCCGAAGCTCGCATTATTCGTTTCAGGACCTGTTGTAAATGAACGAATAATGCAAAGAAGGCGAGGGTCGCAGGATGATTATGTTATCATTAATGCAAAAGTCTGCACTGTATTTATATGGTTATTATCTTTTTATGCTTGAAATTCAAGAATATATTACAACGTTGCAACTATTAACTATTTACATCTTCTACAGCCTTCACTTTTTCGTATTTCGCGCCGGTTAAGCACATGTCTCGATGAAATAGTGCGACACTCGGATTGAACGTCATCGAATGTTCAAATGCACATATTTAGGCTAACTTGCATTTTGACGCGAGTTTTGTTTTAAGTTAAAAAAATGAGTTAATCAATAACGATATATTCTGATTTCAGAGAAGAAGTCTATTTGACGACTAAACTGTGCGCAGCGGTCAAGGCTGCCAACGTCCACAAGCTGCCATACGTATTAAAGACCGTCCATCTCGCCCTAGTCTGCGCGCGCGCTACAGTAAGCGAACTTTGTTTGACGAAAATTTGCATATTTTTGTATTTATCTTTTGCATATTCTTTCATCTGCCCCAAACAGAAGTCCTGACGCACGTTTGAGTTATATTATATATGGTTTAATAAGAATACATGGCAAATCTAGCTGGACACTTTCCAATCCAAAAAGGATATTTTACACGTCAAATCAGTATGGGATATGTTCTCTTTGGCTTGAAAAGTATTTTATTTGGCATGGAAAATGTCCTTATTAAAGTCGAGATGGTATATATGCTCAATTTGTTCATTCCATTGCATTTATATCTATTTTAAGGACACTAATCATGTTCGGCCTCAATTTATGATCATTGGCCTCACAATGATATTTAGATAGTAATCGTATACTGCATGCGCATTACAGTGTTCCCTTCGCCACTTTCGTTACTGTCTAGTCAATTGCGTCGAAGTTACGCTTGAATTTCAGAATGGCGAGTTGTTATCGAAGACAATGGATGAGGTCGGGGCGAAAATGGAAAGTGTATCAGCAGAGGTGATAGCGATTCGCGCGGCTTTGATCAACAAATGCGACGACTTGTGGGAGAAGGAATTGGCCGAGTTGGAGAAGCACTGCTTCGCCAATCCGATCGCTCAGTGCTTGATCGCAAAGGCGTTGCTGTTCAGGAATCGCCAGCCTGCCGCTCTTGACTACGTCAATAAGGTACGGTATCTCCATCTAGTGGCTCTTTATTGCTCTTGATAGAGATAGTTTGTATCGTGACCTGGTCGCACAGCGGCATATCACGGCTCTTTGATGATACACCTTACGCGCTAAACACTGAGATGCATAGCTTCATAGCGTAACAATACTGCTTAGTTGCGTTCAAATCATATCGTATGGAAAGCTCGTATTATCGAACAAACCAAGTAAACGCAAATCATCCGCAGCATCATCTCAAAGAATTGTATTGAAACAGTCTGAAACTACCTGACTGACGCCGCACAATTGATTTTTGTTAGCAAAGAGTTAGCATTGTGCGTAATTATGTAAGCGCTTGTGGCGTGTCGGGAAAAAATTCGATCGAAAGAGGCGTATCTTCGCCATGCTTGTGTCAGCGGTATACAGTAATTTTCGTGATAAATGCTTGTTCTCTTTGTATTTTGTCAGAAAATAAGCATAGTCCGGATGGGGTTATTGATTTTTATTTAGTTGAGACGCACTTGGCGCTTTGCCAACGAATAAAGTTGATGTTCATGTTATAGCTGTTCGCTTTGCTCGCAGCCGACCGCAACTCTACCATGACGGAAGCGTGCAGGAATCTATTCGACTTCTCCGCTCGCAACTCTGATCCTGAAAAGTGCCGCTATGAAGCGACATTGCTCTGGAAGCAGCGGTAACGTTTTCCCCTTTTCATCTTGGTTTGCTGTAGTTATAGTTGCTTTGATACTTTTTAGCTGGATGTCGCAGACAGTGCCATTGTTCATTAAGCATTTCAACAATACTCGAGATGGTATGATATTTTGTTTCGAATCGAGTTGAAAAATGGAAAGAATTTTACTTGCAGATGCGAAACGGGAACGTTTCTTTCAAGTGCTCGGTGATATTCTGTCCTTTGCTCAAGGCGTCAGTGCGTCCAGCTCGGCGAGCGAAATGACCAAAGTTTGTCACTCATTTCACATAAATCACGCGTCACGTGTAACTCATGTCACATTTCCAGTTGATGCCAGTGCTGATTGTGGCGTTAGAGTCGGAGATGTCGTTGGGAACGGCGGAATTGGTGGTAGGGGCGTTGGTGACGCTGCTGGAGACTGAGGCGGCCGAGTCGGCCCTCGAGCCGCACA
Organism: Plectus sambesii; assembly: GCA_002796945.1. Taxonomy (NCBI): domain Eukaryota; kingdom Metazoa; phylum Nematoda; class Chromadorea; order Plectida; family Plectidae; genus Plectus; species Plectus sambesii. Next base: position 11,568 of record NIUQ01004141.1, read on the forward strand.
TCGCCTCCGTCGTAGAGCGGCTGTTACAGCTGGCGGGCAGCGAAGACCATGTAGTGAGTTCCCCTAAAAATATAACCGTTACTGCTTAATTTCGTAACTTTTCCATTATAATTGAATGGCAAATTTACGAAACTCTTGTCGTGGGAACTTTTGCGACTGCTATTGCGGGAAGCGCGTTGATTGGTCAAGTGTGACGTCATGGGGAGAGAATTATTTACGCATACGTCATAACTGATCAATCTGCGCGCTTCCCGCGCTTATAGTCGTAATAATTGCCATGGCAACAGTTTTTGAAATGAACCCATGGTGTGCTGGTTACCGACTGCGACATGTACTTAATTATGCCATTACTATAGGCGGGTCAATTGCAGTCGTTGAAAATGAAAGCGCTAAAGTGTTTGGAACTGATGCCGAAACGATTCGCCCCCTCGGTCCTGTCATCGAGTCGGCGGGCAGTGACGAAGAAGTTACAGTCCGTCACCATGGACAAGAAGAGATTGGTCCGGCGCGCTGCCGCCGATGCCAACAACAGATGGTATAACTTTACCCTTTCTTCATCAACTCTGAACAGCCTTTATGTTTCAGGTCTATGATATGAAGTGGTTTTCGACGTTTTTTGGAATTGCGTTGATACGGTTGCTGTCGATCCAGTGTTTTTTAATGCATAGTTTGAATAAAGTTCTTTTTTCGCTTCATGCATTCGTTGTAGATGTGGCAACTCAGATATGAAACGTACTGGGACGGTGAGGGGTAGGTGGGTATGTCAGAGGAGTGTCTCAGTTAAGCGGCAATTACACTGCTGCGACGTGCGATCAGTTTGATTCGATCGCAGGTTGCACGTCGCAAGCAAAAATTGCAAGGTATGCAGCACTCTGACGACCCGTTGCAACCAACATTTTGGTTGCAGGTTGCAGCATTTTAACTGTCGCTCAACTGATTAGTCGTTAGTTACGAATTATAAGTAGAACATATCCACACCCAAGAATCGTTCCTAAAAGAACATACCAATGCGTACGCTTGCTCAAATCATTCAATATTAATATCAATCTTAACAGCATGTCTCTTAGTCCAAAAGTTTTCCATCCATCTACTTCGGTTTCGTGCGCGCTTGGATCAATCAAAATGTAATTTTAAAATATTGCGCAAATCAAAGTGATCGTCAAAACGATCTTTGTGAACCCCCGAACACATTAATTATAAACAAACAAAAGATGCTGACGCTTCTTACAGCTATTAAATTATATTTTCCAAATGCTCATTTAGTTACTCGCGATAACAAGGAGCGCGTCTAAGGCGGCTCGGTAGATATTAAGTCTCCAAAGCTCTCATTTGTCTGGAAATAGGTGAATGTCAAGAGCCACCTGCGTCAGAGAAATGTTTTGATTATTGCTCCAAGTATTGTTAACGAGCACATTCTTGAATCGTTTAATAGACCTTTGCTTCTGATATAAACCGACTTGGCCTACTGTTCTTGCTAATTTGAAAGAGGCTTTTGTTTAACAAAACCGCGCAATAGTGTTTAACTACCATAGCTCTTCGTATGTATGGTCCGATTACGATAGAATTTCATCGTGGATAACTTTCGCTCGGGATCAATACCCTGTGATATCTCTTCCTTTTTGATTTCGACATCCCTAGGGTTCGACAAAAGAAAGGTGAGATCGATCTAAAGCAATGTAAGAAAATATCGTACCATAAAAAATTCTTTGAGCGATAGTTTCGATTAATGTTTCATTTTCGCCCGTATGTATAGAATATCGAGAAAGCTATCTAATCATGCTTTTATGAAGAATCTCCAAAAACTAAATTGTAGAAAGCATAGGTTGGGCAGCTTGAGCACTGTTCAACAGCCTATCGAGATAGCAGTTTGCGGTATTATCAAGGTAGTAGTGAAAAGGAACTCGTCTGGAATCGAAATTAGCTTCTAGTAATCTACTTCCCATATTCTAATTAGTATCAATGGGTTTAGGAAAGTTTTCTGTCGAAAGACTAGTTGGTGACCCCGAGTGTCCTAAAAGGGACGAACTTTTGAGCGCTGTCATAGTATATGAAACAGACCATTAAAAAAGAGACAAATTTCGTATGACGACAGTACAGCATACTGTAACACTCCTGAAACCAAAACTGTTTATAGAGAAAGCAAAACATTGTTTAATTTAACGAGCGCTCTCTTCTACAGAATTTGCTCAAGCGCCTATTTTGCTTGGTGAGATAGTTGATCGCTCAGTGTACATTAATCGCTCGTATTAATTTTTCAGTGTATCGAACAGCAGTTCTGTAGAAGTAAACAAGGACTTCGACAAGGGAAGAGAATAAAATCATGTCGGCAGTGAATTCAACAGATTTAATACCGCTACTGAATATTACAGCCTTGTTGAACTATACGCAAACGACAATCAGTTCATACATGTCGGCAACAAATTCAACAGATCTGATATCACTACTGAATAGTACAACCATGCTGAATTATACACAGACGACAACCAAACCATCCATTGAAGACAATTGGGTGACGCGATTTAATATTGATTCATTTAAGCTGCTTTATAATAGCTTGGGTATGGCATTGAGTCTGATGATCATCGGTCTCAGCCTCTTCAGTAAAAAGCACATCACCGGAGACTACAAGTGGTTTGTTCTGTGTCAAGCTTTATCCTGCTTTTTTGACTCCTTGTTTATGTTAGCTACTACTATAGTGTATAATATAGTTTTAGGGCTCACGAAATATATTGAGATCTCGAAGCTTAATCCTCTTTGGTTTATAGTATTTTATGAAACTTTCTACCTAATGAGTCGTTTGGGCAGAATTGGAAAATTGACTACGTTGTTTGCAACAGTGTTTAATCGTTGGATGCACATTACTTTGCCTCAACACTATCCTACTTTCATGACGCCACGATTAATTTTTTTCTATTGTCTGCTATGCTATCTTGTTGCATTACCGCTTGATAATCGTTGGTTTTTTTATGATTTTTCATTTGGCAATGCTTTGTGTACATATCTTACACTTGCATTTGAGACTTTACCGTGGTTGATGTCAATAATTCTCAGCGCTGCAGTTTTATGTATGCTTTTAAAGCATCAGCGGATCGTTAACAATTCAGCTAATCAGCAACGGTTGAAGGAATCTCGTAATATTTTTTTCGCCTTACTTATTGAGATCACTGTTCAATTTTTCGATAGGATTCCTTACAACTTGTCTACAATTTTAATTTATTGCCAATTGATTGATCCCAAATCTTACACTTGGTTTAATACTGCGCTAAAAAAA
>NIUQ01004142.1:0-14832 GCA_002796945.1 Plectus sambesii
TACCTAATGTTAGTCAATACCTGAACACGGACGAGAGTCGTGGCGCGCCCCTTCTAACAGGATGCAAAGTGAAACATCATTCAGAAGGTGTAAGAACGGCCGCCGGATTGGTATTTAACAATTTTTTCTCATTGAAATTCACTAGCCTATTAGTTATTTCAGAGAAATATAGACAGTTCGTCGATGATATTTAGAGATAATTATAGATAGAGTATAGATAGTTTGACAGGTTAGCGGTTACTGAAATACTGTTTCGAAAACTCTTTTCTTAGGATGATCAAAATAAATGTCAGTATCTCAAGTTCTGTGATATCTCCCACAAGACTAACAAAGTACTGATCATAAAGTTGACGCCCTATTGTTAATGTTGTTAATCTACTTGCAGATATATTTATTGAAGAGCCCATGTCGATCCGCCCCTGTTAAGCTTGTTGATAATATATAGATATCCGGAATGTTCGAATAAAAGTTAAGAGCTGTGGGGCTACATAAATCGGGGTAGCTTCTTTGCTTAAGAAAATGTTTGCGCCAGTTTTTACTCATTAGCATACTCACGGTTGCGAATGACCAATTATAAGAAGCTAGGATATCGAGTGAACATTTTCGAGTTGCAAATATTTCATTATCTCGGTTTTCGGCTTTCACTCTATTGCAGCTGTTCAGTTTCGAAGCATAATGTTGAAATACATATGAAATTATTTGGAGAGTTGGCATGAAAACGATTACGGAAGTGATCTGCTACCCGCTGCCCAATTTTCGCTGTTGTTGGTTTGAATAGGTCATTGGTCTGTTCGCAGCTTACAACGTGGCGGTGCATTAGTAATGTTTTTGGGTTTAATCATAGGGCCTTTTTGCAGTGCTTTTTCCAACAAACAACGCCATGATCGCATTCGATGCAAAGATGACGCAAGTGTCGGCGAAACGCTCACGAATTTGTTGCAAAAGCAGAAGTGTAGCTAAAAAGTACTGTTCTGTCCAATGCCACCTTTAACTATTTTCCCTTTCAGTACAAAGCAAAATTATCGGACTGCAACTAGAATGTTTCCAGCCTATCGCTACATATTTAGCATATCACTATTACGGTAATAGAACAGATAAGACTTGCTGGGAAGATACAGAAGTGGACAGCCTGTTTGTTTGACTTTGAGTGCAACGGACGCGAGCGTTAACGAGTAGTGGGCGGAGCGTGGCGCGAACGTGCGCTGGAAACTTATCGATCGGTTCGGGACGATGTGCGCGAGACAGTCGTTCTCGCGTCGTCTCTTGCGCGGCCTGGTCTCCGGCGGCGAGCCCTCATAGCCGACCCGACGAACCGAACGACCGGTAGGCAGTGCACAACACCCTCTGCGCACGGCCCCGCGAAAGAGTCTCGCAACTCTGGTGGCGACCTCTCCTTGTCATCTCGCGCTCTGGCGCTTCGCAATCCTCTTTGTTTCACCCCCTTTTCACCACTCGCTCGCTCGCGCTGTTTGTGCGTTATTGATTTACGTGAATTAGAAGCGGTAAACGCGAAAATAGCGTAGATAAATATTTCAACGCTGTTTTTACAGCTATATTCATAATACTTGGCATTCTTTAGGAGTCGTAGTCTGTGTTGATACTATTTTCAGGCAGAATATATTTTTATCACAGTCTGTAAATGTTTGTCTGGCTTTTCAGTGCGACCTGCTCTCAGATTAATTGTATTTGTGCAATCATTTGCTTTCTGAGTTGAAGATTATTATTGCGTGGCAGATGCTAGAAAAATGCCTTATACTTGAGCTCTTAGCCAAGTCCCCATAGCAATTTTCAGAAACTTTTCTACACGTCAGCAAATCTGACCAATCGCAGTCGCCTGCAAGCATTTGAGAAGCAACGTGTCTCTGGCGAAACGGAAATGACGTCACTTTTTGCCGACTGAGGCGCCAAGCAATCGCGTGTCCCAACCCGATTGGGTATTGGTCTATTACAGCCAGCCTTTGACGGAAAAATACGCCTCGTCAAATATTTCCTTCCTTGCTGGAAACGTAAGTGGTGTTTATTTTCGTGAAGAATTATTGATCGTATTTCATTACTTTTTGATGATTCAATCAAGATACAACCAACCCGCAGCACTGTTTATTTCTTACTGCAGTTGAAAATGTTGTTGCGAATCGCCCGTAAAACATAATAGTCCTTTTCAAAAATGCACCATTAAGAAAGTATTTAACGAGAACTTTGAGCGATACTTTGCCCAAATAGAGTCCTGACTGAATATTCGAAGCGACATTACATTACAAAGTTCGTTAAAGTAGGCGGTAGTTCTTTCGGTCAGTATTATGTGAATACAAGCGTATAACATTGATACATTTTTTGTTAGTATCACCATACGAAACGCGCCTAAGCAGGGCAAGAAGGCTGCGCCCTATGTTTTGTCGGGTGATGCTAACAAATAATGTATTGGTGAAAGACGCTTTTCGTGTAAAGACACGTTATTGAGTTGATATATCCACTAAAGACTTCTTTCAGGCAGTCACCTGTTCAATCGTTTGTAATCAACTTGCGGTCTTCTGTGAGAGTAATCAACAATGGTGAAGCTATCACTGGCTAAATGGCTGCTACGAAGCCGAGATACGAATGCCGTCAGCTATTCGCGGTTTGGAATGCCGGGTGATGAGCAGGAAGAGCGTCCGCCTCCCACCACGATTGTTCTTGAACCGTTCGAAGAGAACGCCTCGCAGTACCGCCTCGGATCGGTTTGTTTTCTGCATCTTTTTTAGGCCGCCACAGGCGATTATATACACAAGCCCCTAACATCAGTATAAATATTTGAAGGGGAACTGCGGTCACTTCTACCCGAAAGTAACCTACTATATATTGCCTTCAGCTCCCTATGACAAGTTGCTTAGTGATTAGTTATAATGTAAGCATAAGCATATTATTCGCAGGTAGCTTGTCATAAGTAGCTCAAAATAATATATCGTGCATTCCATTGGGCCAGAGATGATCGCAGTTCCCCTTAAACACCCCCGCGAGATCTTCTACACAACGAGGATGCATGATAAGCGCAAGGAACTTAATTTTGTGCGGCGATATACGGTAGATGTTAAATATATTGTACTGCTGTTGGGCGCTTGTATCCTATACAATAAACCCTTACGTCCGTCCCACTCCATTTTGCATATGCATTCAAATGATGGTGAATTGGGTTATAACATAAATAATATCATTTTTCTACAAGCAGAGCATCGAACAGGTCCTACAAAGATGGGACTATGTTATCAAAAGAGAGGGTGGGGGTTATAGTGTTGATTAAAGCCCCACGGGTACTTTTAAAGAATTTTCCACATAAAAAAGGGTTCGGGGACATGGCCCCCCCCCCCCCCAATTGACCAAATCGCTCACAGAGCAGCCTCGTAGCAGTTTGGTCTTGACACGATCACTGCTTGATCAACATATTATGTCTAAACAGCAACGTACAGCTACGTGACGCCTCGTCACATGATTTGGTCACGTGGGGGGGGGGGTACCTTGTCCAAACACGAAAAAGATAGTATTTGTGTCATAACCCAATACTTTGAGGTGCGCGTTCTGTACCGCATAGGGCTCGACGTTCGTGGGGGATTTATAGAAGGTTCTTTAAATCCCCAGAATTACTCGCGTCACGTGGCCACAACTTGTTCTCGAATATTCCATATGGTCGCAAAATAGGTGCTCTTCAACAGCAGTAAGGAGCCTAGACGATCTCTCATTATCTGTAATTACTTATGATTATCCTTCTAATACAAAACTCTGGCCGTACATCCCCGTGTATATACTTTATCTAATTTAATAAGTACGCTTTCCACTTCAAAGAGGATGTTTTCTAAATCAAAAAGGACGCTTTTCTTTTCAAATCGATATGATAAATGTCCTGTTTGTAGTGTAAAGTGTCCATGTCAAAGTGGAAATGGCATACTTCATGACAGTAACGCAAATCGCTTGCAGTTGTGTCATGCGCAGAAGGGAGCGTTGTTATGCGCGGGCTTCGGCATGTCGGTTGTCCTGCTCATGTTCATCTCAGTTTTCTTCGAATTCGACTGGTACCACCACGAACGAGGCGTCGACTTCCTCGCACTGCGTACGTTTTTGAGTGTTTGTTCACTAAAACTCTTGTCGACAGTCGACCACTTGTGAGCAGTCGGTTAGTTTTGCAACTTTTCACACAGCCTATCATTTGCGTTGTAAGTTTGCCCCTTTTGCATTTCGTTTCGTCAATACTGCAATTGCATTAAATACGATCGTATGGTTGACGAAATTGTGTGAAAGGTTAAAAGTTACAATGCAAGTTTAAGGAAATTTAGTGGAGAAGTGGTGGAATATTTGCGTGTTTATTAAGTCATACAAAAGACATCGTTTTCCAAACATCGAAAAAATTGTTATAAAAAACTGCGGAACTTTAATCAACATGATAACCCCACCATCTTTTGACATCTTTGTCCCATCCTTATTACATTTGTTCAATGCCCTGCTTGTAGAAAGTGACCGGAAACTTAAAAATGACCCATATAACTTCTCTTAGAACATAATATTTAATTGGTTCATTTTCAGTCGCCCTTTTCCTTTACTTGGCAATCGGTATGCTGGTACACTATGGAATCATTCATGGTATAAAGGTGCAACGCGCGCATTTTCTCGTCCCTTTCCTTATCGCCTACATGGGGACGATCGTCGTTGAGCTCATTTCGGTCGTTACCGCGGTTGCCGATTTAGCTCTCTTCACCAATCGCGGTAAGTACTTTGCCAATGTAGTCTTGATAATTTGCTCACCAAATATAGCCTTGTGTATGCATTTTTGTTTAGTTTTTATCATTAAAACAGACGGTTCAGTTCGGATGTTAGTTTATTCATAGATTGGTTCAATGTTATAAAGGGGATTACAGGCACTTTTAGTTGAACGTAATGTACCATATAATATCCGTTTATTGTAATTAACGTTAAGCGGCTTGTAAACGTAGCTGAAGACAATATAGGTCGTTTTGAGGCGCTTAATATTCTCACTGAGAGAACTTGTCGACATCCTATCATTCGTCACAATTATACCATTTCCACTTTATTAACTACATTTTCCAAACCAAGTCGGACACTCTTCAAATTACATAGGACATTTACCGTATTAATTTGACTATAAAAATGTCCTTTTTGATTTCGAAAGTGTTCGACTTGGTTTCTAAAATGCCCTTATTAAAGTGGAAATTGTATAAATCAGCGTTATCTTTTCGACGCTTGCTAAAAACCAAATAGGGTACCCCAACTAACTTGTTCAGCCTCTGTAATAGCAATTTGAACTGTACACTGGTCAGTTGAGAAGCATGAGAGATTGGAGACTAAAAATTTGTTAATATCTGAACAATTTTAGAATTCTCAGATCGTCATCGGGCAGCCATATACATTTTGTTGGTGATTATTCCTTGCCTTGTGGTACAGTGCGTCATGCTGCTAATTGTATGGAAATGCAAGCTTTATCTGACCAAGAAAGAATTTCACCAGATTGCCTTGCAAGTCGCCCAGAAAAGTGTAAGCACGTCTTTTCTTGCCTGTGTTACAATAGAATTCGCTTAAAGCTATATTTAGCTTTTATCGGCAATTTTGGCTGCTCCTCTAGAACTGGTGTAAACGAATTTCACTCTATATTACAAGTGCTCTACTACTTTCCTAGTGTTCAGGGTCTCCCAGAACTAACCGGCAATCCTCTGTCCCTAGCTAATGTTGGGACATCTTGGGGCCGTATTCAGTAACGCGCCGGAGTGCTCGCGACGTGTATTCCTGTATATCTCTTAATACAGTCTGAGTGCAGGCCGCGAGCACTCTGGCGCGTTACTGAATACGACCCCTGTAGTATGATCTCAGACAGCTTGTAGTATAGTCTCGGGCAGCCCTGCTGCGTCTTGCAACCTTTTATCCACCTCCGCTCGTCCTGTAAATATCTGCAATGTTTTCAGCTGGCGAGGAATCCCTCTATTCGCATCGTGAATGGAACACAAAATAATACGGAAGAGATCCAAGTAAACAGCAACGACTCCCAAGCCTGACGTCGTTGAAGCCGCTGGAGACGTTCTTCAATTTACCCTCGTGGCCAAATCCCTCTCATTTAGTTTTCACCTGCTTCGCACGCTTTGTAAGTCAGAAGCTGTAGAATGATCGATACATCCCTGAGCTCATGGATGGTGTTAAGTGGGTTCATAAATAATCTAACCCCTCCCTTCAGACATTCATTGATCTGCGGTGGCGCAGTAGAATTTCGCTGGATGGATTACTTAGTCAAAAACCTAAAAAGTAACCAGTACAGGCCCAACTTTTACTGCAACTAAATGATGTAACAGTTTGTCGCACTTCTCCCCATTTTTTCGCTATAATTGCAAGTCCCTCTTTGAACAGTACATCCAGCGTTTAGCAATGGGACGGAGATACCTACTGAAATGTCTCATATCGTTGCGGGAAATTTGAACAGAAATTATTTTTACAATCTTTGAAAGATGATCTGAAGTGCAGTGAACAATATAGGGCACATCACCTCGCGATTGCTGGCTGAGGTCAATTTCATAAAACTAGTAGAAGTGTATTTGCATTAATTTTTAAGAAACTGGTCTCTGATTATATCCAGTGTATAAATTAGTATCCATGTCGATTTTGTGTCGGCAATCGCGCCATCCCCACCCTCAGTCTCAACCACCACTCAAAACATCCCGATAAGCTTATGAGCATGGAGAGTTCTACCGCTTTTCTAATCGTCAATATTTCGGGAATGATGCATTGTTTGCAAGAATCAGGAGGCTTCGTGCNCATCCCGATATGCTTATGAGCATGGAGAGTTCTACCGCTTTTCTAATCGTCAATATTTCGGGAATGATGCATTGTTTGCAAGAATCAGGAGGCTTCGTGAACTTTGTGTCTCGTTGCTGAAGGCATACTGTAAGTAGTTATCTTACCAGTGGCTCGCTTTCCTCTATCAGACGTCACTCCTGCAGCTTTTCTGATAAACTGAAGCGTCTCTCTTTCCTGTTGCCTTCTTGTTTAATAGACTATCAAAGCTTTGTCTTTTTTAGTTGAGCGTGTAATTATGGAATGCTGTATATGGTTCTTTGCAGTGTGGATCGAATTGAGATTTTTGAATATTTAATTGTCACTGAGCACTTGCAGAATTTTCTCTCATTTGCTGCTGCTTTGTTGGCAGGTTTCCAACTATCCACATTTTATGTTTGTACGCGTCTATGCATATTTTCACACTTCTATTTACCATGTCTTTTTCTTAGTAACGACCTCTCAACTCAAAACTTCTTTGAGAAAGCAACCGCTTTGAAATAATACTTCTTGTTTGGTACCTTGAATTTGTCAGTTTTATGCTTATATTTGTTAAGGACAGAAGCAAACGGTTTGACGTTTGGCCAAAAACAATAATGCGTGGTTGAATGGTCTGTGTGATGAACATTTATGTCATTATCGGCCAACATTGAAGGAATATCAGTTATTGCATTCAAAGGATGAAAGCAATAATAAAAGTAGGATAAAAGTACGAAAATCTAGCGTGATTAGTGCAAATAATTGGCGAGAATATTCAAATACAAATCGTTTTATGACAATCTAGCACCTCGAATTTCGCTCTCTCAGCTGTAAAAGTAATTGTTCTGCCCTGAACTATGATCACTTTCTCTCTTCGCTGAACTGTTGATATATTTTAATTGTTTTACTTTTTTCCCTACTTCATTTGTCTCTTTGCTTATACGATTTTTACAAGTTGTAATGTCGTGGAGATTGTGTTTCAGCTATATTGTATCGTTTGGTAATGATGAACATTTATATTGGTCGTTCAGTTTGTTTTTGTTTTGAGCACAATTTGTTTGAACCGAAACTTGCTTGAGTTAAAATGGATCGTCTGACTTCAACTGGTTTAGCGCTCAAAGCATTCAGAACAATATCTTTTATGTGATGTTGTCTTTTTGATGCCGTATCTTGTCATTTGACCGTTTGTCTTGAATTGACATGACTTGGATATAAAAGAATGCAGAAGTGCGCCTCCTTCTTTGGCTTGTCAGCAGCGGTCTGCAGTAGTCAGTCTGACCATTTGTCTGTTTGTCCGCTCCGAGTTCTCGATCACGCTCAGAGAAGAGGCTTTTGACGGGCTCCACGTTTACAGTGTACATACACGGTAGTACATTAGTGAGTCGAAGCTTTGTTTCGCGATTCAGAATCCTGCGACGCACATTTTATCAAATAGACGCCATGACGTCGTTAGGAACGGTGATTCGATTGTTTTGCAAAATATCAAAAGTGAGTATTCTAAAAGCATTAAATATTATCTCGAGGAGTAGAGTCGCCTTTGGTGATCTTATGCGTAGCTAGCAGTCTATGACGTCGCAGCCTAAACCGGCGCCTGTGTGTGCAACATCACGTGTCGTCATTGGTTCTCACTAATCGTGTGCGTCATTGCACGACATGCAAATCGCCGAATAAGTGAGAGAACTGACCAATGATCCGCCTATAGAACTGCGCATCTGTGCCAATGGTTTTGCGTTTTTGGTCCCTACGTATATGCGTCAATTCGGCGCGTGATTTACCTGAGGCGTAATTTACCTGCAAGAATGATATCACTTAGCTATATACACCATTTTCACTTAATTTGGATGTTTTCCATGTTGATTTGACGTAAAAGAGGACTTTCAGTAGAAAAGTATGTAAACAGAGATTTTATCGAAATAATGAGTAAGATTGAAAGTATCGTGGCATGTACCGAGGAATGTTTCTGTAGTTCCAAATAGCACCTATCTTCTTCTCCCTCTCTCTCATTTGACAGCGAGAGGGAGGAATTAGTATTGACTGATGCCATTTGAAATATGATGATAAAAGCCTTTAAACATGACTGACTTGCTCCCTTCCACCACCGCTAGCTCTCCAATTGTGCGTCCCATGCAAATACTCTCTAAACAGAATTGATTACCTAAATAGTATCAACTGAACGACGCAGAAAGCTTCATTTATATTCTATTTATATCCTACAATATACAACGCGAACAGTGAATATCCGCAAAAAATTTTTATCGCCTCACTCTGGATTCTCGGTTGCTTTTGAGAACGCTTTTCTGGTTCTTTGTGCATCAGCGCGTGAGGCGCATCAAGATCACGACAGGATGTTGAGTACGCGGTAAGAGCGTGTCCTGTCTGATCAGGTTCTGAGCGAATTATGTGATTTGCTCAGCCTATTGATGAAAATGGATATGTCGATGGAAGCAGGCAGGCGTCTATTCACTCCGACCGGTGCTCTCGTCGGATCGGATTCGGCACTAACATTAAATACGTATATGCATTTGCAACGGTACTATGGGGTTGGGTTGTTCTATTTTCGTCGAATGAAATGCAGCTATTCTTTCTTTCAATGCGCATAAGTTATCGACACTGAATTGGGATCACTCTCCAGCGCCGTTAACTTTGTCAGCATGATATGTGATGGGAGTTGGCGTTGTTCTGTCACATCGCAATCTAATGTTAAATTGTGCTATTCTGCAGTTAAGTTTAGAGTTACAGTAGATTAATGTTACCTTAATAGTTTATCATTCTCTAAAAGCATGTCATCACTAGCATGCTAATCACCCCTCTTCCAACGTAATATTGTCCAAGCCTGCATGATGCGCAGTATTTGAAATGAATTCAACAGTCGCAATCTTTAGTTGTAGTAATATATCTCAGAGCTGACCGCTCTCTAGTTCCTTCTTAGTGCCTACTTATCGCCATCCTGGTCGCTTTGAGTGATACTGTCTGCATAGGACCATAACAAATGTTGACTAATGGTTACTGATTTAGTTTATTCGTTATAAATAGATCAATTCACCAAGTGAAAGTATAATTGTGAAATAAACAGTCAACTTTCGAACATGACATCAAACGCACGCGCAACAATGACGCCAGTCGCGTTCCCCAAAATAAAACAGTAATCAAAATTAAGCCGTTGTGCAATCACATCCGCCGAGGCGACAAAGCGTCACAGGCAGCTTATCCGACTGGATGATTTCCTCTGTGACAGCAATCAATCAGCGAAATCGGTAGGCCATCTATTTGCCAGTGGTGCGCGGCGGCGATCGTGAAAGGCCGAAGTGACAGAATGGCGACGCAAGGCCGTGTCCCAATTCCGGTCGTCGGCACGAATCGACGCCATCGTGTGTTGTTGGTCGACGGCCGTGTTGGTGCGGTTGGCGACGCGTCCGTCGTCGTGGTCGGCCGTTGCCGCCGTCGAAGACGTTTCAAAAAGACCCTCCTTGTCTTCCCCCCTCCACTCTCTTCTTTCAACTTTTACTGCTCCTAACGATTAGAGGTATGAAGTGATGCAAAGTTTTGTTCGCCGACCAAAATATATGAGAAGATAGCTCAGCAGGTTTGCAGCTAATAACTAAGTATAAGCTGAGTGATTTAGCCTTTAAATTTTTTCATCACAGACATGGTGATTTAGGGTGTTGAGGTGAAATAATATCGATGCATTTGTAAGCTAGTATGCTTAGAGTTCAGCTTTATGCAAATATTTTGAGGGACTAATACCATAGCATCCTTACAATTGAATCAGCCAGCATTCGGGTAAACTTATGCATCCAAGGTGCAAATATTGCATAAATATATTTTGGATCTTTTGCTAATCATTATTTAAGTTTGACAAAAAGGTTAGAAAGGATTCAAATTTGCCGCCTGTAGTCAATTTTTTACGGCGATGGTATAACGTTAAGTAAACTTATTTAACAATAAATACAGTAAGTGATTTCTTTTAACAAAGACGTTTACCGAAGGACGAACCGAGCACATTGATAATCTCCTGATCATACCTACTGGCAACAGTTGCATTCACAACTCACTGCTACGCAAAGATTTATTTTAGGCCTCTTGTCCTTCACGCCAAATATTATTGACATTGGATAGCCTAAATTTTCCACCTGTCTCGTCTGCCTCCACTTCGACGCCCGTCGGTCAACGACACCCACAGCCGTCTGTCCCCGTTTCAAGGTGCATCGGCGGTTGGCGACTCTCTCATCTGCGCCCACATCGCGGTAATTCATTACTTTGTCAGACTTTTGGCGACTGACCTTTCTTTCTGTGCCAGAGCGCATGTTTTCCTGGATTTAGCGAGTCTTCTCGGTAAAAAGAGGCAGGAGACTTGGTATTCTCTCTGTTAAAGAGGTTGGCGCGAGTTTGGGCAGTAGGTACTTCTAGGCCCTCCATGCCAGTTTATACTCCCTTCATGTCTCGTCCAATACCTATTTGTGCATTTTCCGTAATGAAAAATATCTTAATACGATACAACGGCAGGATACTGTATATATATATACCACAACTCAACATTATGATACATGCTCGCAGAGCCCTTTTGTAAGCACAAGCATATCATACTATGCTACAGTGAGTTTTAAATCATTGAGCAGAACTGCCTTGTTAAAATGAAAGCGTCTGATCATGAAATAAATTTTTAAGTTGGCAGACGCTTCCAGTACTTGGTGTCCTTCTTGTGCCAAATCTCGAATTAACACATCAAACTAATCCGTAATCTAATCTTTTCCGCCCCTTTATCTTTCGTGTCTCTCTGCTCCAGTATCAAACAGTTGCGTCATGCTGTAGTTTTACAGATCAAGGAAAGGTGTGAATGACTAGTAAGATGGTTGCGTCGGTATCAGTGGAACGGGTGAAAGATTTGGTGGCGAAGATTGCCGAGCCGCAAGTAGACTACGCCCAGTTTAGCAACGACGCCAGCGGCAATGGTGTGCTGCAATTTGAGGAGAATGCGCCGCAATTCCGCCTCTTCGGCACAAAGGTATGCATTGGAATGTGCGGAGGCACTATTGCCGGAAAGTGGGTTAACTGTCGTGGCTCAGAGAGTTTGTTCCACGCACACTCTATCTGCGCCTTGAACGATGAAGACAATAAATGTCTTGATTTGGATTGTGATGCAAAAAGTTGCAAGGGTAGGAGTTCAGATTGTGGCAATTCGACACAGTAATCGAATTTCTTGACATTACGTTGAAGGGAAACAGGAACAATTGTAAAAGTGTACTTGAGAGTGGGCGATTTGGAACGAAGAGCAGAGTGGATAGCGAATTATGATTGACTAAAAGAAGTGTGAATTGCTGCGGCGACCAATGTCATACAGCCTACACTAATTTTAGAATGCTTTTACACTGAGGATTGCGCCACCCTATCTGCATTTAGCACAGATGCTATCTAAATTTAAAATGGCTTAGGAACAACTACCATCAGTTGTCTATTATAATCCATGTGGGCGCATATTTAATCTTCTCAGAAACGATGAAAGCGGCATCTTCACCTTATTCGCTGAAAATTTGAATGTGCCAACTTCTTTAGAGTCGATATTTTTAGAAACCGATCGCAAACAATGCCTGACTATTTCTGTTTCTGTAACTAATATGAAAACGTCACTCTAAGAACTGGTCAGAATCTGGAACTGGAAAGTCGCCGTAAGTAGAAAATGAGATGAAGGCAAAGAGGAGGCGTTCGCGGGCGGGTCTGGCAGAGTTCGCACAATGACTCGGAGCGATGCGATCTCTAATGTCTGATCGCGCTCATTAGCCCTTGATACCAGATCGCGTCATTGTTTGTACACCATTAAAGACTTGATATTGAATTCGTCCAACTGAAATTCAAAGCGACACATTAACGGAATTTCAACGGAAAATATCAATTGCAATGCAGAGCAGATCGCATCAAACTTTTGCTCGCATAACAGCGTCGAGTCAAATCGTGTGTTATTACAATCTAATAGGGTAAAAGTGTACAAAAGGGACACTAGAGAACTAGTGTAGCTGATTGATGTTTGGGGGTATTAGCTGTTGGAATCGTCAAATGTTGCGTAGCGATTAGAGGTTACTGAGAAGTTAACATCCTTTGTACACATATATCAACAAACTGAGGGCTGTAAATGAACGATCACTTGATGTGAAAGCGCAAAATGAAAGATCCATCAAAGTGAATCGCAATCGACCAAATGCTCCCTGCAAAAACAGATATTTTATTACTTATTTGCTAAATTATCGGCGTAGGTGATAAGTTTGCCACTATCCAAATTTCATGCTTTAGTTTCGCAAATTCACATTTCATAAAAACCTTTCAGATTCATGTTGTATTTGGAGCGCTAATCGCGGGAGTCATCGGGTTAATAGTGACGATGATCTTCTGCGTCATGTATACCTTCTTTCACAACCGTGGAATGGGCAGGAACGAATTCATTGATACGCTCGAGCTCAGTAAGTGTGCTTATTTGGTAATAATATTGCCTGATTAAGCAGGGTTTAAAAGACAGAGTCCGATTCTGTCTTTCACCATTTTTTGATTTCTTGGCACACTAATATTGAGAGATGGACAGGCGGAGGCAGAAGGGCTGACGGTAACATGTTTTTGCACAATGGTCGCATCATGATTTCTGTCTCAGGCATCATCGATTAGTCGACTAATCGGACGTGCTCGGACGGCGCACTGTCATCAGGGGTTATCCGCCCGTTCTTTCGGTCTTTGAACATTTGCTGGCATTAAAAACTCCACTTTACACAGCTGTGATTGATGTTAGGTCGAGATGGCAAGGAATCTTAAGGAATCGGCGGTTAATATTTTAAGATACGATCATCTCTTTTTGGCAGTATACTGAACGCAATAGACTAAAGCAGAAACTTAACGTGATTTAATAATTTTTCACATAGTTGAACCGTTCAAAGAAATCTAACGCATCAAACTACCAAGTTTTGCAATCTTAAAGACTACTGCCTGCTGCCCATGAGAAAGTAATTTTTTTCATTGCAAAAACGTAAGAATTTAAAAAAAATCGTCAATTAGATAATTTGGCGCATCTTACAACTGTTGTCACATGACGCAATCCACTTTTTCAGTCGACTTGATATTCGCATTCTTCGTTGGACTGCCCTGCCATTACGCGTTATTCTATGGTATTCATTGTGAAAACAAGCGCTTCTTATCTCCCTTTCTCATTTTCTACTGCACCAACTTTGCCTTGAACTGCTTGTTCTCCGTCACGACGTTGGCGGCAGCCTTCCTTGACGTTCAGGTGCGCTAGCTTTATCACTTGCGCTTGGTATAACTTTACAAATCGACACCACATTTATGCTTGAATACAACGATTAGACAATATCATTATGCATACTAATAATTGTGTATATTCGATTTTCTCCCATACATACCGTTCCCACTTTAATAAGGATACTCGTATTACTATATGTAGGATGCAAAGATAATAAGTTATTACTCCGTAATAATTGCAAGTTTTCAGCGCCATCTCTTTGGCCGAGTGAGGTTCGATTTTGGTTGGGTTTTCTTCCAGTTGGGCTTCATCAGCGCCCAGGGATTGGCAATCTATGTCGTCATGAAGTGTCGCAAGTACCTCGATGCGAAGGAACAGTATCGCAAGCCAGCAAGTGAGCAGGTACTAAATCAATAGATGGCGCGAAAAAATTCCATGTTACAAAACGTGACCAGAGTGGGTGTCTGTGCGCTGTTTGCGGCCGCAATCATTCAAGAGACCGAGATTGAGATTAGAGGCGCGGAAGCGAGCGGGGGAAGGGAAGCTATGCGTTCCCATAAGAGTTCCAGGCTCATCCTGTTATTGTCGACCATTGTGCGCTGTAAATTGGTTATCGGTGGTATTAAAGTATTCCTTTTTTGCGCTTAAGAACATGAATTTCTCTATATTTCTAGGATCCTAGTCAGTTATGCTTAGCTTTAATAGATCATATCACCAGATGCAAATTGTTACTGGTTCCATTTGAAATTGGATACTTTCGATTGAAATTCAATATATAGTTTATGTATGAACGCAGAAGTAAAGCAGTTCAGCTTTCATGA
>NIUQ01004143.1:0-14610 GCA_002796945.1 Plectus sambesii
GTAGAAAAAATTGACAATATGTCGGGAATTTCTTCAAAAAACTTGATCTTGAAAGTGTACGAATTTAAGCAATACTAATCAGTGCTAATGATCAGTAAACTATTTTTTGCCACACGCTTGAGAATTTTTGCGTACGCCTAATATCGATGTGATGACGATTACTCGGCTGCAAACAAGAGAATCTTGGTCCCGTATCGAATCATTGCCATTCCAGTTGGTTACGGTAGATTATCGAAATCGATGGTCCAGTAAAATACTCCGCCGTGTCACAGTCGACCACACGAAACGGTAGCGTGTTCCGAAGTGTAAAATATTGACAAAACATATTTTTGTTGACAAATCAGACGCGTAATGCGAATAGAACAAGCAGAGAGCATACTAATTATGCGATGACAGCCTTTTTGAACCGAGCTCGCGGAGGTCTCTTTGCCGTCTTGTTATTCCTGACTTCCTTTCTGGGCGCCATTTTCATTCTCGTCCCCTTCTTTCCGTTCATTTTCATTCGACCAACCATATGGAGGCATTGCGCTGATAAACTCGTCGGCTACTGGCTTACCTTTCCGGCGGTCAGTGATTCACTATATTCTTATCTGTCATTTTGACAGGACTTAACTTTGCAGGCGTTATGCGAATTTTTGTTTGGTATCAAGTTTCATATTACCGGCGACCCGATTGTGTTCGCTGAGCCGGCGCTGATCATCATGAATCATCGAACAAGACTCGACTGGCTATTCTTCTGGAATGCCCTGTATAAGATTGATCCATGGCTGTTGACCACTGAGAAAATTTCACTCAAGGCTTCACTCAAGCTTATACCCGGCGCAGGTAATTTTTTTGTAGGGAATCTCGAGTTCAATATACAATTTAGCCTAAATGTATTCAGTATGAGATGTAGAATCAAAATACATCTTTTTTATCGAAGAAAACTTCTGATGAGTGTGAAATGCGAAGGAAATGAGGATCGCAGGATGTTGATATGTTGCACTGTTATATTTTGTTCTTGAATTTACGCAAATAGCGATTAAGTACATACAAACAAAATTCATTTCTCATTTTTCATTGCAGTAACGTAGATATAATGTAATACGTCCGCATACTTGCATTTTTCGATTATTTCAAGCTTGATTCGATATTAAGAAATGCAAAGTTCTTATTTAAATCATGAATCGCATAAATAGTTAGGCCAGCCTGTTCGAGTTAGAATTCTATTTAAGCAGTTTCTTCACTATGTCAAAGATAAGATGCGATATCTTTAAGGCTGGGCAATGGGCTGCGACAGCTTCATGTTTCTGCATCGAAATTGGGAAATGGACAAGCGCAACATCGAAAAAATGATCGCGTATTACAAAGATATTGGACAGAATTATCAGGTTTGTGAGCGTTTAGGTTGTGAAAAAGAAATGTTTTGATCTTTTAGCTTTTGCTGTTCCCTGAAGGGACGGACCGTGGTACCCGATCAGTTGATATTAGTCGGTCATTTGCGGAGAAAAACAACCTTCCTTTCTACGATTACCTGCTTCATCCAAGAACTACAGGCTTCACGTTTCTTCTCAAGCACATGAGACAGAGTCAGTTTTCTTTCGTATCTTCTAAGGGATTGGACACTAGGCGAAAATTCTGGGAATATTATCAGGACTTTTCTTTTGGTTAAAAAGATCACATAGCTTCTTTCGCTTTTGGTTTGCGATAATATTTAAGGCTTTTAACACTCGTTAAACATCTTAAGCGCACCAGGAGGTTATTTAAATACCGATGACCGAAAATCGCACACTATTATCAAGAATACATACTTCTTCATTGATAGTTTTTTAAAATTTTGATCAAAGTATGAAAAATTTGACTACCGACGGTTAATACTGTTTAACGCATCAAGGAGGTTAGTAATACTGTACGCTGAATCATCTTCAGAGAATTACGCGATGAACATCTATGACGTCACTGTGGGCTATCCGGACGAGATAGTGGCGAATGAAGTGGATCTGATATCAACGGGGGTAACGCCGCGCAATGTCCACTTCGACATTCGCAAAGTTGCCATATCCGAGGTGCCTGAAGATGACGATGGCGCCGCCAAGTGGCTCTCTAAGCTATGGAGCGACAAAGAAGGAATCCTTCGCAAATTCTACTCAAAACCGCCTGCTGACAGGGCTTTTACTCCCAGTGGCATTGGCGCCAAGTGGCCCGTGAGTTTTACCGTTTTAGCAACTTATTTTTACCCTTTCTCGCGAATTCATTCTTTATGAATGCATAAAAAGCTTCTGCACTTATGGAACTTTCAACTATGTTTAACGCGTAATTTTGGCGCGGTTTTAAAAAGTTATGGAATATATACAAAAATAGACATTGAGAAAAACGACAAACGACAGTATTCGTAATCTTAAGACATTAAATTAAGAAATTGAGCAAATAAATTTTTAATCCCTTCTTCGATATAAACTAAAATTCTCTATAATTTAACATGCCTTACTTAAATATAGTACAAACCCCTTTCTACTAATCAGCCTAAAATCTTTCGCATTTCAGGTTGAGACGACCGGCTGGGGCCGGTATGCAGCTTTTGCTTTCTGGATCTTGACGACTACAATGTGGGCAGTATTCATTTACCAGTTCTTCGCGGTCAAAGTGTACACTATCGCATGCATCGCACTCTACATCGGCATTCATCGACGTTACGGCGGTGTCGAATTGTTTGTGATTGAGCAGTTCAAAAGATATCAAAATGCTCAAAAGTTGAAGTCTGCCTAGTGGCATTGGACGCTGTCCTTCACATCGAGAACAGGCCTGCGCGCAAAGTTTTGAGTGTATGGCGAAAATCAATAATTTATGGGGACCGCTCACGAAAATATATTCCATTTCTATGTTAATAAGAACACTTTTCAATGGAGTGAGGACGTTTCCACATTTGTTTGAGTTCAGAAACGTCCTTTTTGAATTGGAAAGTGTCATATTTCATTTGAAAGTCTTATTACAGTGAAAATGATATGTACAGTAGTTCGTTGGGATACTATAATTTATTGACTTTTCGCCAAGCAACTCAAATATTCGCGTGCAAGTCTAATTTCGGATTGGTGTACAGTACGTTGATTTCTAGTTATAATAGTTGTCTAGCTTTGTTGCACATCTTCGAAGTAGAGATTCTTCTAGAGTCGTGTCCTGTCGTTTGCTCGTAATTCACCTGCTCATCTAGTCATTGACTGTCTATCTCTCAGCTCGGTTTGTGTGTGTGTTACCTTTCTTGGTCGGAAAGACTTGTTGACGCTCATCATTTCCTTTGTCATTCTTCTATGTCGACTTTCCCGAATTGATGAAAACTGATATCATATTATTGTTGTACAATAAACGATTGGCACTCTTTTCGTCTTTTTTAACCGAATGATCGTTGTTGCTTTCGACAACTACTACATGCCGTGTAGTCTATCTCGCATTATCATTATTACCTTACTCATTTTTAATATCGTATTATCAGTGGCATGGGGTCTCTACTTTTTGAAGTTTTAGCTGTAATCAGTGACGATTTAGTAATGAATTCTTGAAAATTTTACAGTAGTAATACGGCGCTAATAGAAACTGCGAGCTTTTTTAATTCGATTGATTTATTTGATTTAATTTATTGCAGGCCAGTGAAGATGGGTGAACCAGACGACGGCCCGCCACCTACGGTCTTAGACCGGGTGCGGGGGCTGACGTTTACAGTCGTGTTGTTCATGTCGTCGCTGCTGGGTACCATCTATATCCTCATTCCGCTGTTCCCTCTCGTCGTGTTATCGCCGAAATGGTGGCGAAAAATCGTCGATCGCCTGATCGGTTTTTGGCTGACGCTTCCTCCGGTTAGCTATTTTGTTTTATCACTTGTTTATTGAAGCCTTCAGTTGCTTTCGTGCGTCGAAACTCATTAACAACTGATTCGTCGGAATTAGGATGAAACGTGATAAAATCACTTTGTGCTATGAAATTAGAATTAAGATGAAATTTATAGAAGCTTAAACGTGACTTTTAGCGTTCTTAGGTCTCTGATAAAGTGAAGTGACATCTCACGTTAACTCTAACGGGATCTGTAGAAACGATGCGAAAATTGAAACATTGCAGTACAAATTACTATTGCATAAGGACTGCGCACATGTCGATGGGGACTAATGTTATATTATGGCTGGCCGTGATAGTTTGGTTAAAATAGATCGAGATGCAATATAGTGAATTGCATTATCTGGCTTTATGCTTATAATGGCAAAAATGTCAAATTATAAAAGTATTTATAAGGTTGTCGCTGGGGCTCGGTGTTCTCGTTAATTATTTATCGCTTTGTGACAACGCTAATTACATTTCGCGCACGAATCTTTTCTTTATGAGATTGAGGCAATTTTATCAGGGAACGTAGCGAACGGTTATACTGGCAGGAGGTGAGAAAGGAGGGAGCGGGAAAGGATTAAATGAAACCTGTGAGGACAGATGATAAGAGTGAAAATCGTATACTGAATCACCACGGAGATAACTGCTAATACTTGACCGATCGTTTTCCCTTAGAACTGCCAAAATTTGCTCCCTTTTCTTGATACAATAGAATTCGTTTATACTGGTTAAGGTTGGCCGATCCCAGAGCATATCTTCCCAAATAAATACTTGCTTTTACTGGTAAAAGTGTGCCGTTCCCCCAAATACCGGTACAGGCGACTTTCATTGTACAAAGGAAACAAAGAAATTAGAATTTCAGAGCCTCATTTCGTTCCTTTTCGGCGCCAAGTTCCGCGTGACGGGTGACCCGGTGCTAAGCAACGAACCGGCGCTGATCATCATGAATCATCGAACGCGACTCGACTGGCTGTTCTTCTGGAACGCTCTGTACAAAATCGACCCCTTGTTGCTGACGACCGAAAAGATCTCGCTCAAGGCCATTCTTCGACTCATCCCTGGCGCAGGCACGTCTTTCTTTTGTGTTAAATGTACAGTGGAATTCACTTATAACGGTTTCGGTTATACCGGTATTTCACTTCCACTGGTAATTTTTGTCGGTCCCAAAATTGTATCTCCCCATACAAATAAGTTCCCTTATACCGGTAATTTTGGTCGATCCATTAAATACCGGTGTAAGTGAATTCCACTGTACGATATGCCCCATTCGGGTGGATTGCGTTCGAATTGAATGCAAAGATGACGACGAAATATGGTGACGAAATCAAATGGAAGGTTGGCGAAATTGAATGCACAAGTTATGAATTACAATGCAAGACGGTGCAATTGAAGTCTTTAATTCCACGTATTCAATTCATTTAAAATGAATGAATGAAATTCAGGCTGGGCGATGGGCGCGAATAGTTTCCTCTTCCTCGACAGACTATGGGAAAAGGACGAAAAACGACTGGAGGATATGATAGATTACTATGCGAACGTCGGCGCGCAATATCAGGTAAGCTCATTAATATAATTGTACTGTGTACAGCATAACCATTTCAATTTGCAGATTTTGCTCTTTCCCGAAGGAACTGACAAATGTCACAGAGCCACGGCGCGCTGTAGAGCTTTTGCCGAGAAGAAAGGTCTCCAACAGTACGAGTATATCATGCATCCAAAGACCACCGGCTTTGTGTACCTCCTGCAGAAAATGCGAAAAGGTTCTTTGTCTATCTCTATGGCTGTTTTACGTCACTAAAAGGGACTTTGCTTATCTCTTGATGAAAGAATGAATTGTATATTATCGTCAGCTATCTGTGATAGGCTGGCTGCAGATCTTAATTGTTTCATATTTCAATTCAAAATTGACGATTTATGATGAAAATCCTTGTTATTCCAACAAGCGTGCAAGTTTTCATTAAACTCTTAATGTGTTTCAGTGAACTACATCAAGTATGTCTACGATGTGACGGTAGCCTTTCCGGACCGCATGGTACAGTCAGAAACGGACATAATGCTGAAAGGAGCGTGTCCGAAGACCGTCCACTTTGACATTCGACGGCTGGACGTCGATCGGCTGCCAGAATCGGATGAGGGCTTGGCGAAATGGCTCATCGCTCTGTGGAAAGACAAGGAAGACATTCTGCGCGAGTATTACGAAAAGCCCCTCGAGGAGCGCCAGCTTCAACCTAGTGGCGAGGGCATCGTCTGGCCGGTTAGTGTAATTTAAACGAAATTGTTTCGTTCGATCTGATGCTCTCTCATACTATTTAGATCGACTTTTCTCAGCATCGAGAATTTTGTTCAGAGCCTTGGCACAGCTTTCGAATTTCGCTGTAAATTGGCATACTCTAGGGTGATTTAGCATAAAAGTCTCGATAATAATGTCAGATTTCTAGAGAAGTTTTCGCTTCGAAATACAGCGGGAAGTTTAAATTTGTATTTTAAAAATGCAAATTTTTTAAAATAATTGCAGTATTGAAATAACAGCGCGCGTCTGTCTATCATTCTTGCGACCGAAACTTCTCTTTGATCGAAAAATGACAACTAGAAATCGTCGCATATGCGTTGCAGATTGAAGACAGTGTAGGAGAACGCGCCGGACTGTTGTTCGCGTTCAGCTTCTGGTTGTTGACGACGCTCATGTGGATTTGGTTCCTGTGGACTGTCGGCGGCATGCGGTGGTACTTTATCCTCTCCTGCTGCGTTTACGCTCTCCTCTACCGCGTCTACGGCGGCGTCGAGTGGTTCGCCGTCTCCGAATGGAAGCGCGCGAATCCTATCCATCCCACTTGCGCTGAAGATCACAAGAAAATTTAATGGTTTGACTTTAGGAATTACACCGTCGTTCATCATAATTCGTCACTCTTGCATTATATTTCGTAACCCTTCCATATAATTTCGTCACCTCTGCTTTCAATTTGAGCGCTTTTTGATGAAATAGAGTGCAACGCTTATGAAATATGATGCAAGAATGACGAATTATGATGAATTTTCTGTTATGCTCGTTGTTTTGTTCCTCAGTAGGACTAAAGTATTGACTGCACTGAATCAGGCGAACCGCTCCAAAGGTTCTTAGATAATCATTGTAATAATTGTTACGCGTATATATCAAGAATCGATAATGGTTCTTGGCGAATAATGGTGTCTCGCCACCAAAAGTGACGCCTTGAAGAGCTTATTTTCTGGTTGACTACGGTACTGGGCTCGCCATCATCATACTGATCGAAGAATGTTTGTGCATCTCTCACTCTGTCTCATTTCTCTCGATGACACAAATGCTCGCTAGCCGCCATATTGGACCTGTTTCATATCGCGTACTTTAGCTGAAGTCGCAATGATTAAGTATAGCCCCTAAGTACGACTTTAGCTAAAGTACGCAATACAAAACCGGCCGATTGTTCACACACGTGTGTCGTTCGTTCCCTTTGCCCGATGTGATGCCAATGCGAATCTTTGTTTTATTGTTACTTTTCATGTTGTACATTGTCCTTTTAGTACGTCCGCTGTCATTTCATATTATATCGATTGATTGACTTTACTGGTAGACGATGATCGGTCGAATCCGCATTCATGATTGTTTCTTTTCATTTTGTTGATTTTGAAATTTGCGGTATTTTCAGTTTTTACCGTGAACTATTTACTGTATTTCGGTGGGTAGCTAAACTCTGTTCTGACCATCTCCAATCAACAACAACATATAATCTATAAATCAGAGAGAAGATATCACCTGACGCGTTTTTTGGCGGGAATCGGATTACGTCGTCACGCATTCATCACCGCGAACGACCGTGCATTGCGCTCAATGCGACAGACGATCGGCATGCGCCAGAAAGAAAAACAGTCGGAACGGGATCGAACGGCGGTGTGTTTGTGTGAATGCAGCGGATGGCGGGCAAATGGCGGGCGAATGGGCGGGGACGAATGCGGTCTGGGGGCTTGGCTCATCTTCGCGAATGAAATGTTCAGACGCCGCGAGCGCCTAAGCGGGAATTTTCTTTGTCACGGCCACGGCGGTCGTTTGAATTTCGAGTGCCGTTATCGATGACAGCCATCGGGATGATCTGATCGGCCCTTCGCCGCCGCCGCCGCCGCCATCCTGCCGTGCGTTGCAACAATCGACAATTTTCGTGGCAGATATTCGCCGCCGCCGAGGCGAACAAGGCCCGCTCCTACCAAACTTTCTTCCCAACCATATCCGTTACAATCCCCCATTCTGTTGGCTTTTGAGGTGGCGCGGGCTGGTCTCGCGACCGGTCGCGGCGCCGCAAATCGACCTTGAGTATTTGACATACGGCGGACGACTGCGCGCGAACGGAACATTTTTTGCTCCGTTGTTCCCTTCTTCGCGCATCCCTTCTTTCTGCAGGCAGGTGCGATGAGCGAGTCCCAACAACTGGTAGTTTTGGATGTGTTGTGCGCACGTTCGCATCATGCGCGATCGGTGTTGGTTGGCGTTCGCACGCGCGTACATGCGAGTTATTGGCCTTTGTGTCCAGTTGAGGTGTGCGGGATTTACTCGTCCGGCCATCAGTCTTCGTCTTCCGCCAACTGCCTCGCGGCCCGAACCCCTAATCCTATCAACGACCGGGCGCCAATCAAACTCGCGGTCTGTTTGCGACAAACTTTATGATCGCTTTCGGACGATTTTACCGCCGTCCTGCGCGTCCACGCGTGACCGCGTGCATTGATCGAATCAGTCGCAGGTCGGCGCGTCCTCGGCCAGCGTGGACACTGGCTACTTTCTCCCTCCTCTGGCGGGTGGTCCGATGAGCGAATAGTTCTCTCACGGCCGCCACTGATGCTATCGCCGGAACTTGTGCGCGCGGGTCGTGGCGCGCGGACGATGCGCCCGGCGTTTGTGCGACCATTCGTTATGATCATTCTTTGACGCAACGTCCCAATGTTCACATCCATTGTGGCGATGCCTGGCGACGGCGACTGCTGCGGTCGATTTGCCGTTGACCCGACGCGGCCGCCTCGACCCGTCTGATGCGATTAACGAGCTGACCAGTGAGAATGAGGCTGGTAACGGTGATACGCGATCGAGCTGTCACTTTTGTTCAGGTCCAGTTTCGGTCCGAACTGCCCACTGTCCACAGGCGACGCGCGTGTGCCCCGTCCTCGTCATCATCGTCGTCGTCGTCGACGTGCGGCTGATGGCTGTGTTTATGTGCGCTGGACAGTTCGCCTCGAATGGCCGCCTTTCCGGCCGCATATGATTTGTAGGCGACAATTTAGACCTCAAGGCCGTCGCTGTCGAGTGTCGGAATAATAAGTTGGAATAGGAGGAACCGTTAACCTGCATGGAGCCACTTAACAGCGCTATGTAGCCGTACTTATGTGGGGTACTTATGTGGGCGGGGAGAGAGGCGCGCCGCCTCGTTCGGTGCGGTGCGGCGCGGCGAGTCGGCGGGGTGGCGCTGGATCAAAGACAGCGGGCGACCGACGGTCAGGAGGCGTCGGCGTATCGTCCGGGTCGTGATTAGCGCCCTCCTCACGCGTCACCGAACGCCGATCCGGGGCACAATCGTCGCGGCACCTGTGGCCTCGGCGCTCCGCTTTTGTTGACATTTGCCCGAAGCGCGAATCCTATTCCACAGCGATTGTTTTCTGCCCCGTCGCGCTCGGCGCTCGTACGCGTTCGCTGCGTTCGCTGCTTTCGTCGTGAGCTACTTGTCCCGCTTTTCCGCCCTGATCATCTTACTTAGACGAATATGTTTCCGCATCCTTATTGCTGCATAAGTTGTTGCATTGCTGTTGCATATGTGCTTTCATTTATGACGTTGATAAGCGATAAGCGATAAGCGTCGCATAAAGGAAGAGGGTGAACGGTCAGTATTAATACAATATTAACGACCAGGAAGACGGATTGACACTCTGTCAAAGGGCGTTTAGGGTAGCGCCGAGCAGGCCGGTTTTCTTCTCGCATCGGCGCATACCAGGCTCGCTACGTGTAGATAGTTTGCCTGCCTTGCAACGTTTAAATTCAAATTTTGGCGCTCGCTGCTATCAGCAAGCTGTCACTATCGTGTCTTGACGAAAGAATGTGCCTTGACGTTTTTCGATCACGTTATAGTCAAATAGTGGCCTAATGCGTATGCATAATATTGGTCGGGAGCGATGATGTTCGGGCGGCTTCAAAGTGGTCCGTGTCAGATCAAATCGCGCGGGCAGTTTCATTTTGCCACTAGGCGAACTGCTGCAGATTTATCGCGTTCGTCAAACGCTCAGTATATTGCTCCATTATTGACGAAGGTAATTAGGTGCGCGTTCAGGTTGGAGTCCCTGCTGGACGGGCTGGAACGACCGTCCGTCTGTCTGTTTATCTGTGTTGCCCACCTAGCTACATCGATCCGGTCAGCGCCATCCATCAGGCGTTCGTCAGTCGGCGCAGTGAATATCGCCGTTCGTCAGTCAGTCGAATGTTGTCGTTTCATTTGAAAATTTCGCGATGATAATCTCTCTACGCTGGCGCTCGTAGATCTACGGCGGCCAGCGATAGGGCGAATCGGCCAAGAATGACGAGCAGAAGGCAGCAGAGTGGACGCTGATGAGTCAGCGGCGACGGCGAGGCGTCCTTCAACGGCGTTTGCCCCGCCATTTCCGCAACCGCAAACCGTGGCTCTGGCGAAGAATTATTCGATATGCTCGCACGGGGCCGAGGCTAAGAGCGGGCCGGCGTGTTTACCCCCCGCCGGTGGAGAATTGGCTCGATTTTGGTCAAAGGTCTTAGGGGGGAGGAGGGATGGCGCTGACCAGCAGCGTTGACCCGCGGACGACGGGTGGCCATTAGAGGCGCCGCCCCGCCGTCGCGTTCGTCTTCCTCTAATGAGACAGACCCGTCGGCGGCGGTAAGATGCGCATAAAGAATTTTGTTGGACGCCCGCCGACCAGCGTCCCCTGGTCAATACGATCATTTTGGCCGCCGCCGAGCGGGGCGCGGCCTGACCCGTCACCTTCTCCTCCGCCCCGCTCTCGTCCTTACAGCTGCTTGGTATGCGGTCAGTCACCGATCCCCTTGGCCGCACCTCCCAGCTCGCGAACCACTTTGTTTCACTACGCCACCTACTCCACGACCACTTCTTTTCCGCCGTTCGAGTGGCGTTCTCGAAATGATACTTGACTAAGTGCGCCGTTTCGCAAGTGGGTGAGTCAGGGGTCGACATCGCCGACGGCGGTCCTGTTGGCGATGCCGATCTGCAGACGCCTGCTTCTCGGCGAGGGGTGCGCAGCGGGATCGAGCGGTACCGTCAAGGTCGATTGTCGGTCGGATTTGACACAAAATGGATGGCATCGTGCGGCTACCTGCCATTTGTCGCACGTACGTCCGGCACTGTCGTCGGTCGGTGCCGCCTTTGTGTCGTTCGGTCGCAGTGCCCTGTTCACCTTTCGTCTTCGCCTTTCGTCTTCGCTATTCGACCGCACGCGCGCTTCGCTCCTTCTCTGCTATAGCTCAAAATTGCTGCCGCGCGCTGATTGATGGCGCGACGCGAACAGTTGGGCGATCGGTGGTGGTCACTCGCTTGGCACGATGCCGCGTGTCCGCGCGCGCTGTTTCCTCTTGCAGCTGTCACTTGTGCATCAACCGTCGATTAGCGCCCCAATCGCTGTGGTAGTAGAGCGTAGCTCTCGGCGCCGAGCAGCTCATCGTCAATGTATTGCAGCGATGACGGCCACGTCTGTTGACTTTAGGAGGGTCAGCGCTGTCAGGCTTCAAGTGATCAGCGTGAGAACAAGGGGAGCGGGGGTGGGCCACTTGTTCCTGGCGCACTCGAGCTTGCCCACTGGGCGGTCAATCCCGTTGACGGCTGTTTGCAGCCGCGAGAACCAGCCGCCACCGCGGGGCGCTTTGATCCGAACGGCGGCCGACCGCATCTGGTAGCGGCGACTGGCGGTTTCGCCCCGCAACTGTCGACGATGGCGGGGCTGGCGGTCGAGTTGTTAACGGCGGTATGCGCGCCGCTTCTTTCACACTGCCACCCCGACTGTTCCGCGCCGGCTTTTTTCGACCGACGTTCTATCATGATAGTTAGCTGTGTACCGACAAACTGCCATAGGAACCCCGCATTACATTTTCGCTATTTTCGCCGATCCATTCCTCCAGCGTTTCATTCTATCGCATTCATTCTATCGCTATCGACCTGGGCGACACACTCATAGTAGACGTATTTACTCCTAGGAAGCGGCAATTTAGTAGGTGAACTGAAGGACCGGGCTCGCCCTCCCCACGGGGCGACCGTCCAAATACGTCCGTTGGCGCGCGCAAATAAACAGATCCCTTCAGCGACTTTTGGCGCTTTCAGCCGAATCGAAGCGCGACCCGAGGACGCCATGGCGGTGGTCGGTGGTGTCGCAACAACAAGCGACCGAATCGGTCAACCGTTCACGAAGCTCGTCGTCTTTTGGGCCGCGCCGTAGTGCTTTAATCGAATGACAACCGATCACTTTTTTTGTGTCCTGCGCGGAATTTCATTTGGCGGCTGACGTTACGGTGCAGCGACGTGATCCCACAAAAACAATGACGTCAACGATGGGCACTACGTTGACCGGCGGGTGGTCCGAATCGGCCGAATCGTTGGTGTTCTTTCGCGGAAAAGAAGCAGACGACGGCCAACAATCGACCGACGACAGCGGCGCCGTTCGCACTCCGAAAGAAGAGGAGCGCCGGCAATTGAAGCCGGCCAACTTTACAGCCGGCGAATTGCAATTCTGCGCGGTAAACTCTCTTTAGGCTATTTAATGTGATGTTTGAGTTGTTTTATTTGACGATTTGCAAGAACGGTTATACGTTTGTGTTAGTGAAGATTTGAAACTTTAATGAATTTATTTTACTTACTTAAAGTATTATTTAAAAAATTGAAAATAAGCGTTGCTTTCAATGAGTCTAACCTCACTCATAAGACGTTATAATTCATCAAAACGTTGCCATCGCGTCTGCCGATTTATGGGAATTGGGTTATTTCGTTGAATCCAATTTTGCGCAAAAGTAATCAGTTTGATCTCTTGGAGTTGTTTCTGTCAAGATCAGCTGATGTTTTGCCGACCATAAACTTTTTACGATTGAAACTGCTAAAAATAACACGGTTTTAATCTTGTAGTAAGAGGGGGTAAACCGTATATTCTTCTTTTCTCAACCGTAAAACGATAGTGACCATTTTCTACGAGAAGTTACACAAATTTATCAATCAATTCTTACTCTTCTTCGTAAAACGGCGCAAAAAATGTTTCGAATAACATAAGATACGCTCAGTTTATAGACCAGCGTATACTTAAGGGGTTGGAATTAACACATCCATATCCTCTTAACTATAGTAAGATAAAGAAGGCATTTTATATCAATTGTTGAAAGTTTTGGTGATAAATTTGCCCCGTTCACCAACGTATTCTTTTAGTCGCAAGAGGAGCTTAAGTCTCTGCAAGATCTTTTCGTCGAGGGCTGCTGCAGCCTGTACCATGACATTCTCGACTGTTTGAATGACGACACTGACTCTGAGGTTCGTTTATTCTTTTCCTATCATTGCGCCATTTGTTGACGCGCGCTCTATTTTGCGAAACGCAGCGGATGGGTCGTTTTTTCTTTCTGCCTTTGGCCCTGTACTGTTTATACTGGAATATCTCGGCTGAGCAAATAAACCTTTGGCTCTTTCTCGGCGTTTTGTGTCGGATAATGTCCGCGCTTGTGTGTGTATGTTCGTTTGCGCATTTGGTAGTCCGATGTTCAATCATTGAGCCGTGACAGTCCTCGAGGCGTTGGAACGGAAACTTATTCGAATTAGTGTCAGGACGAGACGACTCGGCCGCCTTTGATCATTGGCTAATGCGAGTGGACACGAACGGCCAGTGTTTACACCGTCCAGTCGCGGGCCATCTTTGCAGAGCCATTGATTCTGTATAGTCGCATTAATCGCCTACAGCCTCTAACCGTTGACTATCCTATGGCGGAGACTCTGAGATCCTTCTGTCATATGATGGATGGCAGATCACCTCGCTAAAATCTGGGCCTCGGTGGGGATGCTGGATGGAGTTTTTGAATCGTTCCGCCGTTGCATTCCAGAGTGGGTTGTAGTTTTTAGTCGCAGACGGGAATTAAGATGGATTGCTTTTGGATGCGCGTATTGATTCGGTTGTTCTAAATTGCACATCGCGATTAATGAGCGAATTGAGGAAATTTGTGCGCTGTGTAAGACGACTCTTGTTTACTTGTAATGGGGTATCAGTTACCGTAAACAAGGAACCGTGCATTCGGCCAGATTTGGAAGGTTTGCATTTAAGATGGGGTTAATTTACGAATTGCAATAAGAGGGGGGTAGTGGACGCTGCAGCTTGTGTGATTAGTCGAAGGCGGAAGGAAGAAGGAGGAAGGGGGGGGTCATCGGCTCCTGCAACGGAGTAGCGTGGTCGTTCTAATCCGCGATTCTAATGCCGTCGTAAACTTTGAGCAGACGTCGAGGGCCGCTGACTCCTGGCCGTGTTCCCATTCTTCTTCCTAAGGGGTCGGCTAGTGGTACTTCTTATAGTGGTACTACTCCTGTTAGCCGTGTGCTTCGGACAACGCCTTCCTCTAATTAATCTCCCCGCGCCCCGCGCGCCCCCACCGACCCGACTGTTCTTTGCCAGCTGCCTGTCGGTGAATGATCTCTTCGTCTGGCTCTCTGGACACTTTCGGCGATGCTACACGGGCCTTATCGTAGATTCACTTGCTACTGCGACTTTAGTTTTCTC
>NIUQ01004144.1:0-14771 GCA_002796945.1 Plectus sambesii
CCGAAGCAACATTAAAAAACAAGCGCCGAATTGTAAATGAACCGGAAATCAGAGCTCTGTTTTTTGTTTTTTGTTTCTCGCTTCGAAAAACAAGAAATCTAATAAGAAGCGCTTTTTGCTCGATTTTACCGTAGTCCAAGCGGCACTGCAGCGATGCATCTATTGATCAATATTTTAAAAGAAGTGGGTATAAGGGATATTTACCCCTATATTCACTAGCTGTGAAGGGGTGACCTGTTTCAGGTGAGCACTAGATAAGGGAATAACATGCTCCTTTCTAAAGGGGGGATACACTCACCAACCTCCAAACTAATCCCTCATCAGCCTTTAACTTATGCATATTGCTTTGAAGCTTTTATTACTTACTCTATATTACGATTCAGTTAAGAGTAGATTAGGATAAGCAAGTGGAGAATTTGCGATGTATGGAAAAGTAGGTCTAATTAGCTCTAATTATAGTGGCATGTTACAACAGATAGATTAGCGGTTCCCCACTTTCTAACCCACTATTGTATACACCTCTCATTCTGACAGCTCTCTAATTAACTGTAGACTATTGTGTCATATATCACTCAGTGTCAGCGCTTTATAAGGTGGGGATTGACAGTGCTAGTACAATCAGAGACTCCCACAGCAATGCACTGCAGTGGTTGATATCACTATAACATGAGGGGTGTTTGAAAAGATCTGAGTATTTTGTTATAACTTTATTATGATAAGATTCTCAGAACTTTTCGAATACCCCTCCTATATAACATATAGCTGTCAGACGCCGACTGATGCCACCTTTATAGCCTTCAAATAGAAATTTATACCTCTACTAGGAGCATATTATTCCCTTATCTAGTGCTCACCTGAAACAGGTCAACCCTTCACAGCAAAAAACTTTAACGTCCCTTTGACTTTGAGGGTTAGAAATGTAAACCTATCTGCAAGGGGTACGTACCCCCTAAAACCACTTTTTGGGAAGTATTAGTCGATAGATAAGTGCTGCAGGGCCGCTTAAACTACGGTAAAATCGAGCAAAAAGCGCTTCTTATTAGATTTCTTGTTTTTTTTTTTTTTTTACAAAAAACAAAAAACAGAGCTCTGATTTCCGGTTCATTTACAATTCGGCGCTTGTTTTTTAATGTTGCTTCGGAAAAACAGAAATACAAAAAAACACGCTCTCTGCTTGATTTCTGTTTTTGTGTAAAGAAAAACAAAAAACAAGCGTCTTCCGCTAAAAATTCGTCGCGATTCTATTACTTTACTTGTTTTTTGATTTACTTTACAAAAATACAAATAACAGACGCTCTCTGCTTGATTTCTGTTTTTTGGTAAAGAAAAACAAAAAACAAGCATCTTCCGCTAAAGAGTCGTCTCGATTCGATAATAACACTTGTTTCTTGATTTAAGTTGCAAAAAATCAAAATACAGATTATCAAGCGTTCTGTTTTTGATTTTCGCCTGCTAAATTAACAAATTATCAAAATGACGTAAAAGTCCACGGGCACTGTTGCTCCGATGGAAAGAGATTTGGCAATAATATTGTCAATGCACCAAACTGCTGAAAAATTTGATTCACAGTCTGACAGCCATCTCTAAGGAAAGAATCAAGTAGACGGAATCGCGTCTCTTCCAAAGCGAGCAGAATTGTTCGACTGGGCAAAGTTGAGGTTTCTTGTCCACGAATTTTCACCTCTGAAAAATCAGGAAATGTTGTGAATGAAGAGTCAAAACGAAAATGTGATTTATACCCAACTTTTTCATTTAACATTGTTTACATAAACCTGTATTCTTTTGATGCATTTGAAAACAGTTAAACGTGCTATTGGCTTGCTCTAAGTGCACCGACGTTACAGTTACAGTTCAAATAACTGTAAAGGCGCAGGATGATCATACTAAAATAATGCAACATGCTAAAAAACAATCAGCATGTGTTGTTTTTTGCAAAAATGATATTTGCACTATTACAAATTTACATCCGTGTTTTATGTAAAAATGAATCATGGAGGACCTGCTAATAAATTCGGCTTATAACATTTGGAAATGACACGAATTCGTTTTGAAAAGTTATTTATTATTGACGCATGAAGGCAATCTGTCCGAATCGCGTGCAAGTGGTTTTAATTTATTGCATCAAAACGCTCACCGCTCTGTTTTATCAATGTTGGTTTCGTTGGAACGGTTGAAGGTGAAGGACTGGTGATCATAGAACTAACTTTCAAACTGGCCAAAGTAACCCCATTGATTTCGTTTTTTTCGTCATCTTGCAGTGTGACAGACGTTGCTTGCCAAGAGAATGCTTTATGCAACCGCTTGAATGCATTAAAGGATACCTAAACAAGACAATCTTTAATATTAAAGTAGTCTTAAATAACATTCTTTTGATCAGTTTTCAGACTAATGGTTTGACAAGTTCTAGTTTTTAATTCATATATATTTTGGAGAATTTCAAAAAATCTGTAATGGTAGGAAATGATTTTTAACTTTCAGAAAATCAATTTCTTTTGCATCTCAAAATTTTAGGATGACCTTAGAAATGAAAAGTCCGGTACCTTATTGCCTTCTTGATATGAACGTTCGGTTGAAATAGGCAATATGTCCGCAAATGCGCAGTATACAAGTTGTCCAGCATTCTGACCGGACTCAATAAGCACCAAAAAATATTTGGGATACAGCTTTTGAATAATCCCGCTCTCGGATATTGTAATGCTACTATCTCTAGTCTGTAATCTTTCTTGTATAGTGTAGACGTTTGGAATACGTAAGCAGGTGTTGCTTGGTTTTCTTTTACTTGGATCAGGGTGATCACTGCAAAATTTCTCGAATAATAACTCGTGATCAGAGAAGAAGCTCTCCAATGCACGTTCGCGGCATTCGTTCGCTGATGGCCTATATTCGTGGGCGATTGCGCCCACACGCGCAAAGATCTCTTTCTTAGTATAAATCACTTTCTGAGTTTTCAAGGATTCAATCAGTTCTGATAAAACCATTCTGTGCATCATAGAACGTTTTGACACAAATTTATCATTCGTTTCATATAAATGTGGATGGTTTGTAATGAACCATATCATATCTTCAAAAACGTATTGCTTCGAGCAGCGTGCGGCAATAAGGGAGTTAACGAGAGTCCAAAGTTCGCAGATTTGAAGTATGCCTTCCAGATGTTGATCAATAATTTCAAAGATGCTTGAGAAGTCTTGATCGTTGATTGAAGGATGAATAGTTAATTCTGTTGAAATCTGTTCATTAATCACAGATTGATCGCTGATAGTTGCCGAGCTCGCTGGATTGCTATCGATTTCTAGTGGGTTTGGGGTAGAGTCTTTCAGTAATACTCTTGGCAGTAAACAGATGCTAGCATCGCATAATTTCACGGTTTGCTTCATGAAATCATTGCTGCTGACTGGAAAAGGTTCGATTTTCTCGAATAAACTTCTATGGTCGTTCATGAAACTTCGTATTGATTCTATTCCTTTTCCGTATGTAGCTGTCTTAAAATCGCTTGAGGTGCGCTCAGTGCCGAGACAGCTTCCAATATGGCAGACTGACCAATTATTGCTCCGCATGACTCTTTCCAAAGTTTCTGATACGCATTGCCGATGAATCTTGGATCTCATTAGAACTAATCCACCTTCAAATTTATATAAATGCGGATGGCCGCGAATAAACTTGATTATTGTTGAATAATCGGAATCGTAGCTGCCATTATCCGTCGAAAGATTCAAAGATAGCCGTCTGCATTTTATATCCGTCCAAAGTTGTGATAATGCAACTGGAACATTCTCTTGTGCATTTAAATAGGCGTCAAGAATGCCAATAATTTGCAATCTATCAGTGCTCTGTTCCATTTGTACAAATGTATGGTATTAACTCTAACAATATCTCAAAAGTAAATAGTCGCTGTGGTTTGCAGGACGCTGAAAGAAGCAGAGCTCCTTGTGATTAAAATAGGGTATGCAAGGGACAAGCCTTTCTTATGAAGTAAAATTGAGCAGATCGGGGACGCACAACGCAAACTTGAGACGAAACTGATAACGCCAATTCAAAACTTATTCGCTAACGGCTGCACTGCAAGCGCCGTTCGCAAAGTACATATATCAGTCGCCCATGCATGCGGGGGTTGATTTACTTTGGCGTATGATAGTGGGAAGTTGTCGAGGTCTGTTTGTTTTTATAGGCAGAAAATGGTTCGCTTCTTTATTATACCAATGACTCATAAAATGGGTTTACAATTTTTAAATGAAATATCTTTGGGTGCCAGATATATGTATCCTTCTTTCGTCTTTGTATCGACAATGAGTCAGCTGCTTTTGTTTAACTGAACAATGCGTTAGAAGCATTGTCTCTAAAGTGGTCGTTCACGAGGCGAGCTATTCGCACAATCGTTAGAGAAGACAACAAACTTGATGTATTCATCGGTTGAACTCCTTGAGCTACATAATGCATAACGTTGATTCGGGGACCGTATTGAGAGAGAGATAAAGCAAAATGTAGTCAGTTTTTATCTTCCTTCAATCTACTTTGCTGATTGAGATTTTCTCAAAACGAAATGCATGCTATTTGATAATAATTGTAAGTCAATGATTGAAAATATATTGAGACTTTGATCAGACTCATGTATATCTCACATTTCGATTTGCTACATTTTCGTTTATTCCTACAAAAGTAGACATCATTATTTTATGCAGTTCAAATCGCACTGCCACACGACGTTCCTTAATTTTTTAACGATGGGATGATATGAGAGGAACTATTTTGCGTTATCAGATTCATATTGATTGAAGTAATGTGAAACAATACCGGATTTTTTGCAATCATAGTTGAAGTTTCATTTCTACTTTGTGTTCAATAACATCAGTAAACATGGTGAAATCTTAATGGTTAGCCTATTCTGTCATTAACTTCTTTTCATGACAGAAACCTTAACACTGTGATTAGCTCGATCAGTTCGATAGATGAAGCATTAGTGCATCGTTTGTTCGTCATCAAACCCCACTGATTTTTCTCGAAAATAAGCCCCTTGAGGTCTCTTTACGTGAGCTGAGGTCAACATTTTTAATGGAACTTGATGAAGCACGCGCGACACTTTGTAGTGACGACTTCCGTCTTGTAATCAAAAATTATTTTCTCTGCCTTCCTCTCAATATCAAAACGAGTTTTAGTAGCCGGAGAGTGAACTCAAAAAGAATGAGTCATGTTCAAGAAAATTTGGCAAGGTCCTTAGAGATCCAATAACACCAAACACTTTCATCGTCGTAATGAAAGCGCGATGACGTGAAGTAATAGAGCAGGTGATTGCTATTATGTAGAGGTAATAATGCCGGGAAACCCCATAGGGAATCCTGGACGCGTGTGTAACTTTCAACGAGTAATATAAATACTTTCACTGACGTGTTTTCGGGTACGCCGCTCGCTGCCGAAGACGCAAAGTTCTCTTTGAGAGCAATTTTTCAACTGGAAATCTACTTCAGACGACCTATTTGATCGTGTCACCGCAAACGGTAACTATTCCGTCTTGCAATGCTCGATAACACGACGAGCGAATGTGCTCCCTGCAACGTATCAACAATATCAAGCGATTCGCTACCATCAGATACTACTCGACTCTTGTCCGGGCTTTTCTTTCTACTTCAAAATGTTTTCGGTTTTGCAGCAAATATTTTGCTGGCAATTGTGTTGGTTCATCAACGTGAAATCATTAAAGAGCAAACGTTTTACATTCTCGTCGTGCATCTACTGCTGGGCAATCTGGGCTATTTAGCTACCAACTTTCTCGTTTCCATCCCGCGCACATTGGTCGAAGGGGACATATATCCAGAAACATTGGATATAATTTTCTCCTCTTTCAATACATTTTTCTTCTATTCAATTGTCTTGAGCACATTTCTGATCGCCTTGAATCGCTTATTAGTTTTTGTAAAACCGATTGCCAACGAAAATTTGTTTGAATCGCGTTTAAACTACTTTATGTTCATGATTCCGTGGATATTTGGTTTGGCTATTGTACTGCTGACGACCCTAACCAATTGTCCAAAGCGCTTCAATCATACACGTTTCTTTTACACGTACGTTTGTGCGAGTAGAACTCCGCTCATAAATTTATATCAAGATATTCTCATGTATTTTGGGCAATTTGTGTGTCTCCTCATGATTGCAATGTACGCATCTGTTGCCTTGTATCTGCGCAATTACCAGCGAAAACACCAATCAGTGTCGACCAGCCGACGAGAGTTGCATCTTCTCTATCAAAGTTTGATTATTTGCATTATTCTATGGCTTGAAGTGCTGTCATTCTGGGTGGTACCCAAAATCATAACAACGCGTCTTAGTCCTGTGATCACGAATAGTTTCGGAATACTGAACAGTTCAATCAATCCTGTGATCTATTTCAAATTTAACTCCCTGCTTAGAGATGGTCTGATGAAAGTAATCGGAAAAACGAACAGCAACAGCAGTGTCTCGCCAATTATAGCGATCCCGAATGTGCGTCGACAAACTTTCCCTAGTGGAAGCATTCCTTTATCTCACTATGATCGCCGTGCTTCATTAGCGAAGTGACTTTTTGATCCAATTAAAAGACCACCAACTAATGGTGAAGGTTTCGAATGTTCCTAGTGAAAGTTCATGACATGCGCAGGGCGGGCAGCAGAGCCAGTATTAGCAGCATCGCATGACTGATGCATAAAAGGGCTACGGCTGCGTTCGTTGTAACGCCTCAGGAACTGTGTACGAGTGGATACTCAATCAACGTTTTAAATTGATTAACTAATTATAGTACTCAATCGTGGTTGCTAACACGACCAACCTACTAAATTATACCCTTATTTGGGCCAATCAGTTTTCATAATTGCACTGGAATATTCTTGGAGATACTGCATTGGCGTTTCATGCATGTGATTGGGAGAGTACTGAAATAGCTGCAATTCGCATGTCTCGAATTCAATTAACAAGCCTTTTCAACTTGAGCAAGCCCGCATCCATACACATTGGACCAAAACAACAACTTATCTAAACACTTTATTTTAATGCTCGACTCTATTACGTGCGAATCAGTTTTCTGTTTCATGTGATGCATACATTGGCATATCAGTCGTTTCTGATACTACTATTTTCTAAAGCTTTCTAAGTTTCGATATCGAATCGACCGTTTCACATGCTCAATGAAGTAGATTTGGCCCACGTTACCGCTGTTGAACGAATGAATAAAATTCTGGCACAAATGATATTCTTTGTGGCATTTCATCGCATTTTATCATTAAAGATGCGAATGCGAAACATCGAGTATTCTTTTTACACGCTACCTAAACGATTCCATGTTT
Organism: Plectus sambesii; assembly: GCA_002796945.1. NCBI lineage: Eukaryota > Metazoa > Nematoda > Chromadorea > Plectida > Plectidae > Plectus > Plectus sambesii. Next base: position 7,308 of record NIUQ01004144.1, read on the forward strand.
GTGTAAAAAATTATTTAAAATGCAACATGCAAATTTGAGCGGCGGGTAGCGTGAAACTCAACTCCCTCTGTCGTTATTTGCTTTTTTGTTCAGCGTGGGACGCGCGAAAAGTCAATAAACAATGGTTACGCGAACAATTCTAAACATAGAATGTAGCCTCTGGCGAAGTGTTATTATTATTATTACTACAAATTTTTGCATAAAGGTGCTTGACGTCAGGCGTAAATGCATTGTCGCCGACGCAGTACGTGAAAAGCAGACTGCAGGTGTTTTAGTCGGGAATACTTCCGTGAGCAAGCAAAATATTTTGCGATTCCTTTGCAATGTCGACTGCACTGCATATCGCAATGTCTATTGACAGTTCGTAGCTTATATTTAAATCTGTTTGTACAAGCGATAGCAAAACATCCATTAAAATCTGATGGCAGTGCGTCATCAGTTTTTGAAACTGTACGCAAATGCATGAATTGCGGTCTCTCGATTTTATTTCGATATAAATTTCTACCAAACATTCCTTGTAACTCATTGGTCGTGTAATTGCTAGAAAAAACATTTCGGCAATCAGTAGAAAACAGCAAGTTTCTCATGCAAATGAATACTGTGATCAACGAAAGAGTGGAACGCTATCAACAGACAACAACAATTATTGCGTCTTCGATTTACATAAAGCAGGACAGCAATATCGGCAAAGACAGCAGTATTAGCACAAACAGACTGCTAAATGTCTTTGAGTAGTACCTCATTGACTGTTGGTCTGAATGGCGCTAACGGCCGACGGTCAAAATTTTTCATACACTTTAAAGAATTCCTACAGCACATTATGCATATTTAATAATGGCATGCGAAATTTCCGCCGGCCGTTGTCGGACAATCAACTCTTTCGCGCCGTTCAGCAACATAACAGATGCACTCCCGCCTGTAGTACTTCGGGAGAAAATGTTTAGACTGTCCCTTCTGTCAGCAAACAAAAGTTAGGCGGCCAATTGTAGGCAGCTGATGAGGGCGCAAGGGAAAACGCGCGGCTCGTAATCAGATAGTTACAAGGTGCGCATTACTTTGCAATATACCGCAATATTCGAAGAATTTGTTACTTTAGATAGTGATGCCGAAACTACTTCAGATCAAACTAAGGACACACTACCCAATTGAATACGCGCGAATCGTCCATCGCCGTCCAAACATCGTCCTTACGACCGCCTAGCTTTTGTTTGCAGAAAGAATGGACTATCCGCGCTGTCTTTTTCGCACAACTCACAAGCGAGACTGTAATATTGATACAGAGCCGCGTGATCGCAGTGGCAGCCCGATCTAGAATTTGCCCAGGATACGCTAAACGCGAAAATATGACATATTTTGGACGCCGCAAGCAGATAATTCTCTTAATAGTCGCTCATTTTGTTCCAAGAGATTGAAACGTTTCTGAGACACCTTTGAACAGTGGGCATGAGAGCCACTGCGTCTTAGAACTCAGCGATCATACGACACTGTATCAAAACAATAACTTCAGAAAGCAAACTATTCCAAAAACTCACTGCACAAAAAAGTTCCCATCTGAACAGACCAACAACAGATTATGCATTGACCACAGCAAAATATACAATTAATTGTGACCAAAAAAATGAGACACATTTTTTCATTGTACTTGATCAGAGTTTGACAATGCTGAGCGTTCACATGCTGGAAGGGGAGGGGAGGGGGCAGGTGAAGGACGTATGAGGAAGGGTGTAATACTGTCGTATACAATTATGCGTTCAAGTTTCGTTCGATGTACTCATCGCAATCGCAGCATGGCGCAAGCGGTTCACTCGTATAACCCGGCACGCATCGTGCTCTCCATACACAATTTGTATAATGATATTTTTAAAATCGCGCATTCCCTTGAAAATACGCGCACATAAATCAGTCGAATATCTGCAGAAGAGTATTCTGTGGGTGTGTGACACAATAATTTCCTGATATGGGGAAGTAAAACAAGCGAAAAATTCGATAATGCGGTAAGTCATAACTATGACTGAGTTAAAATATGAAAATGTATGATTAGTGCTTAAAAGCACCATGTTTTGCAGCCTCGGCGACGAAATGTTTTACGGAGCATTCATCGAGTCGTCCAAATGACTCCGACTGTGTTACCGCTGTCATGTGATTCAGGCAGCTAAAAAGAGACACCCTTTGAGAACTGGAAAAGAGGATTATAACGCTGATACCTACACATGTCGAAAACAATTCATATACTATGTCGACTTTGCAACTCAAAAACGAAATTTTTAAAATTTGGCAAGCCCCAAGAGATTTTAGAAATATAGAAAACATCATGATAAGATAAAGCTGCTAATTCTGCATCTATAAAGATTGCGAATGAATCTAATCGCGGCGGGATCTAAAGCTGTTTCAAAATTGTCAACTAAGCTTATTAGCGCCGTAACACATATGATCTATGATTAATAAATAAACTAAAGTCGACTCTCGATATAACACCACCCCTAGGGACCGGCCCTAGGTGGCGTTCTATCGAGGGTCATTTAGCCTTAATTTCTTCAAGGGCCAACCAAATCGGGCCCAACCAAGGTGGCGTTATATCGAGAGTCGACTGTATTTCCTTCAGAATACGACAACGTGAATAAGATATAACAAATTGAAAAAAGCACACATGCATATCTAATGGGTTCATCCACTACTGCGTTAAACGCATAAAAATTAAATCTTTTAATGAGTTTCTGTCCCGTTAAATCATTCGACTTTTGCCGTTCAATTTTCAAATGCACAATGTAATAATTGATGCTCATATTGCAAAAAATGCCAAAACGAACGAAGAAGTCGATGAAATGCTTAAAACCGTAATAGCAAAAATGCTTACTTACAACTGAAAACAATATTCCTCCAAGTCTTTAGCCTCAAATCGAAGGGCGGCAGCGTACAGTAAGGCTGAATTATCAACAGTGATTCCCTGAAAAAAAAAATTGGATAACATTACATACGTACAACTTCTCTTGCCTCTACGAGGCTGTGAATATCGTTTTCTAATGGGGAAATTGTAGTCTTTTATACCTTGGTTTCATTTTATATTACAGGGCCTATTCCACGAAAGTAAAAGTAAAATGGGTGGAGTCATTTATGACATACAGTTTTCCTTATGTCAACTAAAAGTCCTTTTTGACTCCGCCTATCTTGCTTCTACAGTTACTTTCATGGAATACCCCTGATATCTCATCTAATAACATATTCAGCGCTATTAAGTTACGATTAGCGATAGGTAAAGCGCGAAAATTCATTGAGCGAATGGCAAACCTTTCGAATAATTTGAGCGCATTTTTCCTTGAGCGCCGATTCGCAGTAACAATTGGCCAAGTCGAGCAGCCCAAGGGCGTCCTCCGTCTCAATGTCCAGCTCGTCCGTGTACAGCCACGATAAGAACGATCGGTAGACAGAGTAGGGGAACTGAGTGATTTCCACATGGCTGTAAGCAAAAAGATGTACGTTAATAGAGCCGTTTTGCTGCTGTTAGATGTCAGAGACTGATTAAGGGGAGCGCATAACTTTGGCTAGAGCAAATTTGGGTCGAAAGTGTACATTGCTTCAGCATGTGGCAAAGTGAAGTTAGTCAAAGGTATGCGTGCACCCTTACACTTCGGTTTTGGTAAACAAGAATAGGCTACACACAACAAATTATACAATGATTTGGCACGTGCTTTGATTATTTTGCCATTTTCGCCAATCAATTTTTGCTTTAATAAAACGACAAATGATGTTCATCTGGCGGTGCAATAAAGGTTTAAAAAATGCCTCGCAAATGAAACATCAGCAAAAATCTGACAATTTCTACTTCCCTCTATTCAGGATAAAAAATCCTTTAGTATCTGAGTCAACGATCACGATATTGATGGCGAAATTCTCTCTGCTGTCACCAAATAAATAACCAGACTTACGCTCCGTTTCCTTCAGGCCAAAGGTCGCGGAACATTGAGCGAAAGTGTTGGCAACGAATCTTCAGTATCGCCTTGTGGGCGTGTATGGACCGGCCCTCAATGGATATTCGAACGTCGGCAGTGGTTGGATCGTCGAAGGCGACACGGATAGCGTCCTGAACCGCGTTCCGGTGTACAGTAGCTGAAAATATTCCATTATATTAAAACGATTTCAATCAATAACAAGAAATCTTAGGCTGGATAATGCAACGTGTCATTATAATAGAACCTAAGCAAAAGGCCACCGATTTATTGAGTTCTGACATAATTACTGTGGTTCCGTTCTGATATTCTGATTCCAAGCCGGCCACTTTCAACAATCGCGCATGGAGTAGTTGTCTCAAAAATAGGGCTATGTAATCGAACGTGATGGTGACTATGTGAATTGATTAAAGTTGCACAGTTTTTGTGAAATAATTTTTCCGATATCAAAAAACAACAAAATTTTTGTTACAAATAAAAGCCATAGCTAAAATTATACCAAAAGTGATCGGCCTCCAGGCGACGCTGGGACATGCGAAGCAGGCAAAGACGTCATCCGTCGCGGCGAAACGTGTCTCGATCGGAATGCCGATCGACTGACCACGTACTTGGCCCCACATGAAAACCTGCAATATTAAACGATTGTGAAAGTCAAATTTTAACATTGGCCCGGTTCCATAATCGTTTCCTAAAGTTAAGCAATTCATAGCGATACTCAGCGCTATGCTTCATAATGGGGTTAAGTAATGCACAACTTAAGAATGACTTAGGAAACGATTATGGAACCGGTCCATTAAATCAATCTATTGGGACACTATCGATTAATGGCAGCGCACGCCTACAGAAAATCTCACGCGGGCTGATCACACAATTACCAAGAACTCATTTCGCATAGCTGTCTGCAATTTTCGGATTCTCTGCTGCGCTTATTCGCAGCCAGCGTGCTGCGAGATGCGAAAATTAAGCGCTGTCTTTTTTGAAGATATAATTTCATGAGCTACGTAACATCGGGGGTACATATATATTAACACCGAAGTTCATGCAAGCAACGAAATCGACTACTTTTCTTTATACTTCGTCGCTCGCAGAAACCCAGCGAGTTACGAAACATAGTATTCATTTGTTGAAGGCGTCTACACATATTATTTCGATTGCTAAGCCCAGGGTAATCGATCTATTTCAATAAATATAGCTTTACATTACGACTCAAGTCAATCTGCGACGGGTTAGTTATCGTAGCTGCTGCACCGCTTGCGACGCTATTTTCCCCCTTACTGAAAAGATAAATAAATCTGTCGAGCGTAAAAATCACCTTTTCGCTTTGAGTCAACGCAGCCGTGATGTTGCAAGAGTGAACTGCGGCAATCTCGACAATCCTAAACAAAAGTTGTTATTTGAGAGCGATAACAAGAAGAACTAACAGAAAAAGCCATCAACATGTAGAAAATAAATAAGAATCAGATAAGAATCAGCATAACGTATAACAAGGACTAAATGGCCGTCATTTTTCACACATTCATTTTCTATTTTCAAAAGACCAGATTTGAAACCTTAGAAAAAGAAAAAAACATTTTAGGCCAATTAAATAAAGTGAATATAAATGTAGAACTTTAATTACATTTCTGCATTATCATTAAAAATCCTGCATAATAATCACGTGCACTGTGAACTAATGAGTGATGGAATTGCAGAAATTTAATAATCTTTCTACAATATATATTCGCTTTATGAAATTGGCCCTAGGACGGTGATACTACTCTAATTTCGTTTATTAGCATTTACGAAACGAGCAATCACCAACCTGCCGAGTTCTATTGCCGTTCGCATAGGGATGGGCTGATTGGACCTAGAGGCGACGCCGAGTTGCCCGCACGAGTTTGAACCCCAAGCAAACAGTTCTCCTTCGTCACTCAACGCCAACGAATGAGCGAAACCACACGCAATCTGAACAGATACAATCTGAGTAATTTTAAGAACAGTATAATGTTAATACATCCTGTTCATAAACAACAGCTTCCCACTGACGAATCACAGTTGATTAGCAAAGCGCGAATTGTGTTGTAATATACCCTTTCTCCTTTAATAAGGGTACTTCTCATATCAAAGAGGAAGCTTTTCAAGTCAAATCAATATGAAAACTGTCCTCTTTGATTCGGAAAGAATCCTTATGAAAGTGAAAATGGCATAAATTGAGAATAGAACGAAAATAATTCCTACCTGACTAAGAACAACATTCTGAAGCTCAAGTACGCGACAGGGAGTTTGCTGATTGGCCAAGTTACCGACACCCAGCTGACCGTTGCCGTTGTTCCCCCACGAGTACAACTGAAATATGTTAACATTTGGTATTAAACGCTTGCTACATATTATGACAATTATATTCTTTATTTGTTGCAATGCCAAAAAGAATCATCAATAAAGAACTCATTTCTTAGAATTTAAGCAGCAATTACGAAGATCACCGCTCTTAAATTAACGGCTAAAATTTGAAGGGCAGCATCGATTCTCTAAAGTGCTAAGCGAAGTTGTTAGCGCTCCTATCGAGAACACTGCATAATTCATTTATTACTGTCGAGAAAAAAACACGGTATTAATGCGTCTTTTACAGTAAGAAGTAATAATAGAGCGTAGGTAATGTAGTAAAAGAGAACAACAGCAAGCGCACTAACCTCGCCACTCGTAGTCACCGCCATCGTGCAGTTCTGTCCACATGCAACTGCCTTGATGAAACGGTTGTCTGAAATAATTTAAACTCAATTTTAAATAACAGAGTTCTCGTCACAACCGTTGACCGATTATCGAGCGTATCGCGAGAAATGTGCAATAATAAAAAACGCTTGTATCCCTCTTTACTCGGTCAAGCACTGTGACGCGGTATATAAACTCTAGGCCATATATTTAAATTTCCTTTAAGGCTATCTCGCAAAACAGTATCGGCTTTGGATATTTTGACCGCTTGAAGATAAAGTGTGAAATATACACGCACACTTGGACAAAAGAAACCGAGAAATAAGAGAATTATGCGAATACGACTGCATTCTTTTATATCCAAGCTACAACGTTCAATGCCACAAATGAATACTATTCAGCGCCTTATAAACGCAAAATATGCTGTGAGATAAATTGCTATGATATTCCACAGAGCAGCATTAATTTTTGAAGCATTAACGTGCTAAATATGAAAACTGCAAAATAGCTTACGAATGAGTCCGCCAACTCTTCGAGGCTGGTGTTGGTTGACATTGTTATTGTTGCCTGAAACCATTTTTATTTTTAGAAGCTAAACGGGCGCTTCCAATCAATACTGTAAGATATTAGAAAAGTCAAAATTACTTATGCCTGAAGTTATTACGAACTTTAACATAGAGATGTAGAGAGTTGTCGCGCAGTTTCATCTACACACATCATCTTTCGTCATGATTCGTCACTTTTGCATTAAATTACGTCATCTCTATACTTAAATTCGCCAAAAACCTGCAGTCGGATTGAATACAAAGATCACGAAATATGCTGTAAGAGT
>NIUQ01004145.1:0-14764 GCA_002796945.1 Plectus sambesii
GCGACAATTCCTGTCAGCACATTGTAACTGACCAAATGTCGAGGTTGAACCTGAACTGAAATATTAATGACAGAAACTGTTACTGTGCAATTATGATAATTTTGTGAAACAAAGAGTAACCGAGACACTCCAGATGACTCTTGCGAGCGAGTAACGCGCTTGCTGTGCGAAAGTACCGCAGCCTGAACTATACTTTTTCAAAAAATGTTCACCTTTCACGTTGCATTTTCAGTTTGCTGTTGCAAATGTGATCAATGTTCTGGCTTTTGGATATGCGTGGAAAATCGGTGACCCCGAGATGCTGAGATTCAAGGCTTTGTTCGAAGAGTTTTCGGCGGCGGCTCAAAATCCTTCCGTCATGCTGATCGAATTGTACCCGTGGCTGCGATACTTTGAGCCTCCTCTGCCTATTGGCTTAAAACGTCTTGTCGAAATCAACGACGCCTTCTTTAAGTTCATCCTCGATGAGATTGAGAAGCACAAAAAGACGTTCAACGAAGACGAACCACCACGCGACTATACCGACGCATACCTTCTAGAAATGCGCAAAAGGCAGAGGGAAGGCGAAGGAGGTAAGAGAACTACTGCTTAAACTGTTCTAAGTGTGTTCGAATAAGATTTATGCATGGATTTCGGCTCCGGGGCTTCCAAAATATAGTATTCTTACTTGATTTGCAAAATGGTTCTATTATGTTATAATTATAAACATGTCCCATCCTATCTCCACCGGCAATGTAAAGTTGAAATTCACAGAGCGTTGTTTAGATCTGTTCACCGAATGGCAAATGATAACAGCCATCGGAGATCTGTGGGGCGCCGGCTTCGAAACAATCATTGCCACGCTGCGCTTCGCCATCATTTACCTGCTGAACAATCCGCTGGTGCAACAGAAGCTTCAGGAGGAAATGGATCGTGTCATCGGAAACGAGAACGAACTGACAATGGACGATCAAAAGCGTCTGCCGTATCTCTGCGCGACTATCCAAGAAATGCAGAGAGTAGCCAACATCCTTCCCATTAACATTCAACACGCCGTCACTGAAGATGTCATCATTGGCGGTTTTCTCATCCCCAAGGATACTCAGGTGATCGCGCAAACTCCCTCCCTGCATATGGATGAAAAGCTGTTCGATGAACCAGAGAAATTCATGCCAGAACGTTTCATCGATGCGGATGGTCACTTTGTCAAGAACGACCACGTCTTGCCGTTCTCGCTCGGCAAGCGCGCGTGCATGGGCGAAAGCTTGGCACGAATGGAGCTGTTCCTCTTCTTGGGTACACTGATTCAACGCTGCGATTTCCGACCTGTGGACGGCGTGACACCGCCGCCAATCTTTGTCCAGCCTGGATTCTTGCGCGGACCTGTTCCTTACAAATGTATAGTTGTACCGCGAATATAACGCTAAAGATTTGCGATTCGTGACTTAAATCTAGCGTCACGTTGTTTCATAATTGCTCGTTGTAAATGTATGCTGAAGTAGTTTTTCCTATAATGTATTTGCAGCAAGTAATCGTAGTACTTTGCAGGAAATAAATCGACTACATTGTCTCATGGTCTTATTTGGGGAATTTTATATGTTCCTATATATAACAAATGTCAGCTATGGCCCCTTGAAGCAAACCATAATCAATTTTCTCTTCACCCAGATATGGGTATACAGTCAAAACCGGATAAGTGCACATCGACCGGGCACGAAAATTTTGTGCACTTACAGTCAAAACCTGATAAGTGCACATCGACCGGGCACGAAAATTTTGTGCACTTATGCGGTTTATGCACTTATCCGATCATGATTCAATACAAAAGTTGCACACGGGGCTTTCAAAAAATGTGCACTTATTAGATTTGTGCACTTAACCGGTGTGCACTTATCCGGTTTTGACTGTACCACAAGACGAGTTACTGCAGACGACTAACGAGCTGGAGTCATCAATGCATAATGATAGATGAAGAGCAGTACAGCGATCCAAAATCATTCAACAGAGTAAAGAGGAATCGAATTTTAGAGAGTGCAGCATGCTGTACTATCAGAATGTTCATTCTATGATGAATACAGAACGAGCAAATATCATAAAAATTGTCAGTCTGCTTTATAGCATTCTTGCTGACAATCCATTCGACCGTTGTCCCGGTGCAGTCGACCTGTTCAAAGCACAACGCACACACGTGTTCTGGTGTTACTGAAGTGAGTTGAGGCCGCAGCTATACACAGTCTGGGGGAGCGTAAAAACTTGCAAAAGTGCGCTCTCGAGAAGCGAATATAAAGAGCAGACGTGCGTCACGCAACCCATTCAGTGTATTCTGCTGCAAATATCAACTCAGGATGCTTGTTGGCTTGGTAATCGGCTTATTGATAGCTTACTATCTTTATCGAGAGTTGTATGGGAAGCGGAAGAATCTCCCGCCGGGTCCGAGACCGTGGCCTGTCGTCGGCAACCTCCTGCAGCTCGACCAACTATATCCTGAGAAAACGCTGTTCGATTGGGGCAAGAAGTATGGACCGGTGTTCACTATGTGGCTGCCCCTTCCAATGTTGGTCGTCAATGACTACGACTTGATGAAGGAAACGTTCCTGAGGCAGGGAGACACGTTCGCGGGCCGCCCTGATCTCTTCATCACCAGAGCGTTGCTGAAAGGCAATTATGGCCTCTTCTTCACCAATGGAAAGATGTGGCGAGAAAATCGTCGCTTCTCACTGCACGCGCTCAGAGACTTTGGAATTGGTCGCAACACTCTGCAGCCGCAAATTATGGACCAAGCACTCCAGATGATCGATTTGTTGCACAACTCGGCCGGCGAGCCAATCACTCTTCTCGAGCCTTTCACGGTAAATGATGTCCTTTTATCTGCGTCACGACACTTTCAAGAGCAATTATGCAGATTTGTGCGAAAGTTTTTGTGGTGTTGTCGTATTTCCATAACATTTTCAGGTAATGCGCGAATACAAAATGAAATGTATCGCTATGACTTCTGACGCAAAATCATCGAAGTAGTATATGCAAAGCTGTCGCGTGAATGTAGTTCATTTCATAAGACTGTGACCGGTACAACTGTTTCAGCGGAAGTTGCGATAAATGCACGACAATTCCTGTTAGCACATTGCAACTAACCAATCGTCGAACTTGAAAATAAAATAACATTTTTACGACTGAGACTGCAGCTGCTGCAATTATGACAGATTTATGAAACAGAGAGTAACCGAGACACTGCAAATGACTTTTGTTAGCGAGTACTGCATATGATGTGCGAAACACCGCTACGTAAACTATACTTTTTCAAAAAATGTTTATCTATCGAATTGCATTTTCAGTTTGGTGTTGCAAACGTGATCAACGTTCTGGCGTTTGGATATACGTGGAAAGTCGGCGACCCCGAGATGCTGAGATTCATGAATTTGTTCGAAGAGTTTTCGGTGCTGTTTCAGCATCCTTCTATCATGCTGCTCGAATCGTACCCGTGGCTGAGGCACTTTGAGCCACCTCTGCCTATTGGCTTTAAACGTCTTAACGAAGTCAATGATGCCATCTATAAATTTATCCTCGACGACATTGAGAAGCACAAAAAGACGTTCAACGAAAACGAACCACCACGCGACTATACAGACGCATACCTTCTAGAAATGCGCAAACGGCAGAAGGAAGGCGAAGGAGGTAAAAGAAATACTGGAGAAATGTTTTAACTGTTCTAAGTGAACACAAATCAGATTTTATGCATGGGTTTCGGCACCGGGGATTCCAAAAATATTGTATTCCTGTCTGCTTAGTAAAATGTTACCATTTTGTTATAATTATTAAGGTGTTCCGTGCTATCTCCAACGGCAATGTGAGGTTGGAATTCACAGAATGTTGTTTAGATCTGTTCACCGAATGGCAAATGATAACAGCCATCGGAGATCTATGGGGCGCCGGTTTCGCGACGACCGTTGCCACGCTGCGCTTCGCCATCATCTACCTGCTGAACAATCCGCTGGTGCAACAGAAGCTTCAGGAGGAAATGGATCGGGTCATCGGCAATGAGAACGAACTGACAATGGACGATCAAAAGCGTCTGCCGTATCTCTGCGCAACTATCCAAGAAATACAGCGAGTGGCTAACATCATTCCCATCAGCGTTCAGCACACCGTCACTGAAGATGTCGTCATAGGCGGTTTCCTTGTCCCCAAGGATACTCAGGTGATCGCACAAACTCCATCTCTGCATATAGATGAAAAGCTGTTCGATGAACCAGAGAAGTTCATGCCAGAACGTTTCATCGATGAGGACGGTCACTTTGTCAAGAATGACCACGTCTTGCCGTTCTCGCTCGGCAAGCGCGCGTGCATGGGCGAAAGCTTGGCACGAATGGAGTTGTTCCTCTTCTTGGGTACACTGATTCAACGCTGCGATTTCCGACCTGAGGACGGTGTGACACCGCCGCCGATCGTTATCCAGCCTGGATTCATGCACAGTCCTGTTCCTTACAAATGCATAGTCCTACCGCGCAAATGATGCTTTATAAATTTGCAGTTCGTCAGTGAACGCAGTTGTCACGTTGTCTTAAAATTAGTCGCTGTGAATATGCGCTTGAATTATATTTCCTATAATGCATTTGCAGCAAGTAATCCTTGAAGATTGTAAGAAATGAAACGAGTACATCGTCTTAAGGTCAAATTTGGTGAATTTTGAATGTTTCTAAATCTGGGAAATGTCAGTTGTGGCCCTTGAAGCAAACCATAATCGTCTTTGTACTGATGGCTTGAAAAGTCAGCACACTGGAAAGTCTATTTCCGCTGCGTGCGCTCCCATTCCCCACCACACACTGAAAATTCCATCACGCGATTTGCAAATGAAACGAAATCTGCGCCTAGCGTGAATAATAAAATGATTGACCGTTGAGAAGTGTATGCGAAGAACAAATAGAGAGAAGGAAGATGCATAATCTGAGTTAATATAGAGTGTAGAGAACGGCGACCCATCGAAGTCGGTCTTTACGGCAGCCCGCTCCCTGTGATAAAGAGCTTCAAAGTCAGGTTGAAACCACTAGTAAGAATACTGAGCCCCTTTGCAGAAGCCAAAGTGCAGCAGTTAGTTTGCTTTGAATAAGTCTTGCGCTAGAAAACTGGTTTTAGCCACGAGGCATTTTTCAGTGTTCGCCACCATCTGTATCTACATGATTGCATACGTGCATGCTCGGAGAGTAAGTAGTTTGCTGTCCAGCGACCAATAACCAGCGATAATCTGGGACCGGATTGCGATCGAGTACTTAACAAATGATGACATTTGCACTCAAGTGCTTATGCACTGCTGTTGGTTAGCGATAATATAAAGGCCCAACGAAGCGCAAAGCAGTAGAGAATTCTGTGCACACACGGCGTAATGTATCTTATTGGTGTGATTGTTATAGCTGCGATAGCGTACTTTCTCTATCGTGAATTGTACGGTAAGAGAAAGGATCTGCCACCAGGTCCGACACCATGGCCGATTATTGGCAACATCCCTCAACTCGATTTGAATCATCCTGAGAAGTCGCTGATTCAATGGGGAAAGCAGTATGGCCCTGTGTTCACTATCTGGATGCCCGTACCTTTTGTCATCGTGAATGACTATGATTTGATGAAAGAATCGTTCCTCAAGCAGGGGGACGTCTTCGCCGGTCGCCCTAAGACGTTCATTATGCAAGAATTAGCCAGGGGCAATTACGGCCTCGTGTTCGCCAGGGACGAGTTATGGCGCGAGCAGCGCCGCTTTGCTTTGCACGTTCTACGCGACTTTGGCGTCGGTCGTAACGTGCTGGAACCGAAAATTTTGGACCAGGCGAGAGAACTGATTAGCATTCTGCACAGTACAAAAGGACCTACTCAGCTCAAGCCTGCGTTTACGGTTAGTTCTGCTTTGAAAGAAGCGAAGATGATTAATCACAACATTTATTGTGAACGATATAATTTTTTGAGTCATTTAGTTTTATGATGATATTAAAATGGTAAAATGTCGATATTTCCAACAACTCGGAATCCGTTTAAGTTCCACTTAACTATGCTTACCTGCATCTTGATACTATATTCTTCCATAAGCAAATATTTATGATTTAATCGAGAGTGTATCATCGTTGATCAATAGTATCAATAATCTCCTTGAGATATTGTCAGAAATAAACAAAAAAATGCTTACCTTAACTTCATTTAGCAATAAAATGATACATCAATTCAGTTGAGAATATCATCGATCGTTCACTGTCTCCTGAGTGATTGTGCAAAATAATCGTTTCAGTTCGCCGTCGGGAATGTGATAAACGTTATGATTGTTGGCTATGCGTGGAAGTTTGGCGATCAGAAGATGGAGGAATTTCGAAAGACATTGGAAGAATTGCCCATGGCCGCTACCAAGCCGACTGTGCTCCTTCTCGAGCTTTACCCCTGGATTCGCTATTTTGAACCACCATTCAACATGGGCCTTAAACATGTGAAACATCTCAGTGATAAGTTTCGGTCATTTTTCTTAGAAGAAATTCGCAAACACAAGGAAACGCTCGATGAGAACGAGCCACCTCGCGACTATACTGACGCCTATTTAATCGAAATGAACAAGCGCATCAAGGCCGGAAATCAAGGTGAATATTTCATTTTATCATTGAGCGAGGTAGAAAATAATTGACGAACTTCGCCTCAGCTCGCAGTATTTAAGGCTTCATATTTTTAATAATCCAAACTAACTCTTTTTGATCTACCCATGTTGCTTATATAAAGACCTTACTTAACTTTTGGATTTTGCAACATAAATGAGAGAGGGCTATTAGAGTATATTTGATAATCAGACGACAAGCTTTTTCTATGCTTTCAGAAAGTTCCTAGTAAGTTTGACGTATTATAAAGTTCAACAGTGCCTGGATTTTTTAATTTTGCCTACAACAAAATTATAATATCTTCTTACATATATAATTACTCTAGTGTGTCTGTCTGTGTGTGTGTGTCACAGCAAGCTCCGCCCTAATACGTTCTGATTGGCCCGAACCCGGTCCGAGCGCCCCCTCGTGGCGAGCGTTGGAAACTGCCCTTGCTTAGTACGGGCCGAGGCCCCATCGCGGCAAACGTCGAGAGCTGCGCGTTCTAAGTACGGGTCGGGGCCCCCTTTGAGGCAAGATTTGTAATCTGCCTGATCCTAATCCGATCCGGGCGCCCTCTCCCCGTGAACGTCAGAAACTATAGAATTTCGTACCGTTCAACAGTTTAAGGTGGTAAGCAAGGAAGTTAGGAGCGCGCGAGAGGGCCAGACAGCCGCAGATCGACCAATAAAAAATGAAAGCGACACACATGATCGCCGTGGAAAATAGACGCGAATTCACTGCGCCCGAATGCGAATTATCGTGCTTTAAAATTTTATGGAAAAACTAGCAGACACGGGAAAGATTTTTACACCGTGGAAATTTTCCACGGGTCGGCTAGTACATTTATAAATGTTCTATTTTCAGTTTAACAAGTACATGCTCTGTTTCAAACTGAATACTTTGTTGAATTAGTTTAACAGTAAGGTAACTAATCAATTTGAAAACAGCCCGTAATGATTAGGAATGAATTCTTATTAAAGTGGAGAAGATATGTAGGATATAATCAATCATCTTTTCGAGTGAACAAGGTACA
The DNA here is from genome assembly GCA_002796945.1 of Plectus sambesii. Lineage (NCBI taxonomy): Eukaryota > Metazoa > Nematoda > Chromadorea > Plectida > Plectidae > Plectus > Plectus sambesii. The sequence continues at coordinate 7,615 of NIUQ01004145.1, forward strand.
GAGAAATGGATTATAATTTTAGGTTCGTTCTCCGAATGGCAACTAATGTTCGCAATGGGTGATATGTGGTCGGCAGGGCTGGAAACAACAGTCACAACTCTTCGATTTGCCTTTCTATATTTGCTCAATTATCCCGATGTGCTGAAAAAATTGCACGAAGAAATGGACGAGATGGTTGGTCGCGAACGCGATTTGAGCATGAACGATCAAAAAATCCTACCCTATCTCTGCGCAACGATCCAAGAAGTGCAGCGCCTCGCAAATATCCTTCCCATTAACCTCCAGCATACAGTTACTGAAGATGTCATTGTTGGAGGCTATAGAATCCCGAAGGAAACGATAGTCGTCGCGCAAACACCTTCAATTCACCTCGACGAGAAGTTGTTCCCCGATCCATATACTTTCAACCCCGAGCGCCACATCGATGCTAATGGGCGATTCGTCAAGAACGAGCACATTTTGCCATTCTCAATTGGCAAGCGAGCCTGCATGGGCGAAAGTTTGGCTCGCATGGAGCTCTTTCTCTTTCTCGGTAGCCTTGTTCAGCATTGCGACTTTCGGCCTGCTGACGGCAAAACTCCGCCGCCCTTTAAAATCATCACCGGCATGGGCCAGTATCCTGCGCCCTACGATTGTGTTATTATTCCGCGAACATGAATAGTGTTAATAATATTTGTGCAATAGTCATGCCAAGTTGATTTTCTTCTTTGCTTCGAATAATAATTGCAGAGCATCATTTTTATTCTGCTAATTCATGCGAGATGTCAGTCTTTCTTCACAGACTTTATTTTTGTGGCAGATTAACTCATTTCGACTGATCTGATGAATGAAGTCTACTTTGAGAATCGACCAAACTGTATGAGAGTATGGTTTGTCGTAGACATATTATCTTGTATCAGTAAACAATTAAATATTGTATCGCAATTTTCCATTCGCATTAGACAAATAATACTCGCAGTACTTACTTGATCAGTACCAAGTACCAAGTGAAGAAGTGAGTGAAAATCCGCCGGCTTCGCAAACACCTAAATATGTGAATAAGCTCCTGATTAAATTGAAGGCATTCATTCATTGTAAGTCATTCGGAATACTTATGTCTCCAAGTGGACGGTTCAATATTGGGTCTGGGAATTTAAACGCGGATGGGGCTCATTCAGAGATGGCCGTCGCTACTAGCGTAACCGTTGAGACAAACACAGCTGCTATTCGTGAACTGTTGAGAGCTAACCCGAGAACGACATTCGATGATTTGGAGCAAAGTGCGACCTCAGTAGTGGCACACTTCAGAAAATATTGCCCGAAAAGCTCAGCGTCCAGAAGAATTTCTGTCACTTTATCCCCCATCAACTGACTGCGGAGCAATAATAGACTCGTTTAGACATGTGCCGCTAGAATCTACAGATGTAGAAGAATGAAGGAAAAAAGTCGAAAATATTGAGACGCTTATTTTTGGGGTTATTTTTTCAGTAGTCGAGCGGTAATACAAAAAAGAAAGGTCCCAGAGTGCTATCGTTGGTACCGTAATGAAATTTGATCAAGCGCTCGCACTGCAAGTACGTTAATGAACCAATAGAAGCTCTACGGAAAGGGGTGACAACGGAAAAGATCGATATTTAGGAAAGGTCAGCAACTTTGTATCCGATGTAAGTGTTGTGCGCTATTCCTGCAGCCGCTAATTCCCGCAGCAAAATTATTTATACAGGGTGGCCCAAAAATCGATAAAATTTCTTATTTCGTCCATATCTCGGCAACCGCTGCACCAAATGCCCCCAGCTTTACCTCGAGCTACTTTTGATACTTATTTAATCTGAAGTAAAAGCAAATCGGTAAATGTTCGACCACAACACTTTATTGTGTGCAGCCACTAAGGACATGCGCATGGAGGCGTTCTCAGCAAACAAACTGCCAGTGTTTTATCACAAACTATAACTTTCTGAGATAATTTAATAAAACCGAATCAGAAGGAATTGGTTATGAAACAGTAGCAAGATCAGTAATGGGATGCCGTAGTAGATCAGTGTGCCGAGATATGCAGGAAATAAGAAATGTTATTATTATTTTGTGCCACCCCGTAATTCTTATACTTTCATGTTGTCGCAAATGTCTACTATTCACGCACTACTTCGCTATTATTTGCCTTACTAAAGGAAATATAAAAACCTAACAAATAGGCGTCTCGATATTTTTTATCTCACCATTTAGTGACCTGCACAGGTCTACCAGTGATTATCACGTGAAAAATAGAGGTAGAGCAGTTCCTAAGAACCTGCTGTAACACAAATAATGCATAGGAACAACAAAAATATCGGCTTCATTGATCGGCAAAGTTTAAAGATTGTGCAGTGTTGTGCAATAACAGGTTTCTCGAGCGTTTGCGCGGTTAATACTTATCATCGTCTGTCAAGCGTATAAATTAGAAGGCAGACGAGGCGACAGCACTCTGAGCGACTGCTGCCATCCACGTCACCTAGCATACATGTCGCTAAAGGCAGTGTTAATCGTTTCCATTGTGTTCTTCTTGGACTCTACGAATGGCTTCAAAGTCCTCGTCTACTCACCAACCATTGGCCACAGCCATAATAATTTTATGGGACAGATTGCTGAGTCCTTGTTAGATGCCGGTCATGAAGTGGTAAGGAATCGAGTTCTTCAATGAATTATGATCAGTCTTTTCACAGTTGCAAGAAATCGCGTATAAACGTGAGTTGATATGTGATTAGAAACGGTTCAGAATATGTTTGCATTCAGTAATCTTTATTTTAAGTCTCAGACATTGTATTTTCTTAGTACTAAGAAAATGCAGTGTCTGTAAAGCAGCTTTATCATGAACAAATATGCGCAATGTATTGCACATCAGCTACAGCTAGAGATGAGTGGAGTTCCCCAGTACTGTTAACCTTACAATTGCAGCTAGTGTATGTTCCGGTGTGGGATCCAGATGTTCAAACCAATGGCACAAAGCGGGCGCCAGTTCTTCGAGTTGATGTTTTGGATGGCCCCTCTTCACTCAATACTATTCCATTCAAGTCTGACCCATTTAAAGAAGAAACGGAGTCGGCGGACGATAACAGCATGCAGGTTTTCGTGGAAGCGTTTGCTAAGACATGTGCAGGTAGAACATTTCTTATTTTAAGAAGTGTGATAAATTAAGGGGGCCAATAAGACGGCGCTTTGCGGTTAGATAATTATATGATCATTTGGAACCGTTCAAACTGCAAGTGAATGCATGTTTTTAAATATATTAATGCATTAAAAGTAGGCAAGTTCCTAGTTTTACATCAATAATATTTCCCACTGTTTCTCGGTTTGTTTGATGATGCGATTATTTTACAATAAATCGATGCATCAGGGTGGATAATTTAGTGTAATATATCTGTTCCCTTTGATTTATGTCGCCAGGCAATTCAAAACAGCAAATGGTTTAGTAAGAATTGTCGTTGAAATTTACCTGTTTCAGGACAAGTGTCAAACAAGGCTTTAATGAAAACTCTTCGTGACCACCACTTTGACGTAGCAATTGCCGAGTTCTATGGTTTCTGTCCATTTGGAATATTCAGATTGCTTGGCATTCCAGCTTTTATAACCGCCTCAGCATTGCCGATGACAGAAACGATTGTAGATTTGTTCGGCGTCCCTCAGCCGTTGAGCTATGTTCCTAGTACGTAAGCGTTATTTGATCATTTTTCTTAACTATGCATGCTGCTTAAAAGTTTCAGTACTTGTCATTTTGAATCCTCGTAAACAGTGAAAGAATGCCTGACACTATTTGTCCCACATCGTGCAAGCGGAAATTGTTGATTCAAACTACTATTTAGGTCTATTTACATCGTCAACCGATGAAATGAGCTATCAAGAGCGAGCCATGAATGTCCTGATATCCGGAGTTTGGCGAAGAATGATGAATCGGTTGTTAGACAAGGAGAACGATATCTTCCGCCGCTACTATGGAAGCGATTTCCCTGCTCTCGACGACCTCGCAAAGAAAACTGCACTCGCTTTTGTCAACGCCGAGGAATTTTTTGAGTTGCCTCGGCCTATCACTCATCGCATTGTCTATGTCGGTGGAATTGGCATACCAGAAGCGAAGAATCTATCAAACGTAAGACTTTCTGTTTGCTTCAGTAAATTGACAGAGATGATTTTATGATTCAGTATTATGTAGCTGTCATACGCGGAAGCGAGGTATGAATAGACAGTTATTTATTTGGAGATCGCGAAGAGATATACGATGGGGTAGGATAAATGTGAAAGGAGTCAAGTGGCCTGTTGGAACATGGAACCGCTTCCACACAGATATCATAATGGAAGTAGGAAAAGTTTACCACCTTCTACAATTGAAGCAGGCATAAAGGCTCAATCAGAAAAAGACCTCTAAGAGCGTTTGGTTAGAGGGTGCGGTTTTTCGGAAAGGGACATCAGGATAAATTATTGTGTTTTGTACTGTGCAAATATCGTAAGAAACCGTCAACCACCGACATATCGGTGATAATTTCTAGGCTCTATATGCTGGTATAAACGATTCCCATAGTAACTTTATTCATAAAAATTTAGGAAGTGATGAGAGTTGTTGAAAAATCCGATATGGGAGTCATTCTGCTATCGTTTGGTTCGAATGCCAATAGCACACTTTTACCGATGGAGAAGAAACTGGCGATTTTGCGGGCGATGGCTAATTTCCCCAAGTACACCTTTATATGGAAATACGAGCAGCCTGAGGATGACATCGAACTGTTCAAGAACTACCCCAATGTCTACCCCATGAAATGGCTGCCACAAGTCGACCTCCTAAGTAAGCACTATAAACTACAATTAGACAAAGCAACAGCTGGTGATTTGTTAATCATGTACCGTATTTCTTCCAATAGACGCCCAGGGCGTCTATTTTTTCAATCAAGGTTTGAGGGGGCGTCTATTTTTTTCAATCACAGCTTAAGGGGGGCTTCTATTGGAGGGAGGGCGTCTATTGGAAGAAATAAGGTATCTATGAGTTCAGTTTATATAAAATTCTTATCGCGTCGTACCGACTCGTTCTAATGCCTCATTCATAGGACGCCCGCTTCGGCGGCTGTGAGGTAGTCTTTATTCTCTTGTTTTAAGCTCAACCGACACATTACAAAACTGTTCATTGTTTATAGACCATCCTAAAGTGAAGGTGTTCATTACACACGGAGGACTGAACAGCTTGACGGAAGCGATTACTTCTGGAACACCGACCGTTGCCATACCCCTAGGTGCTGATCAAGAACACAATGTTGCCGTCGCTGTCAAGCGTGGCGTTTCCGCTTTCGTCAGCAAACGCAATCTCAACACGGAGTCGTTGACAGCTGCACTGCAAGAGGTTCTTCAAAATGAAAAGTAAGAATAGAACTCACATTATTGATTTAAAATGTGGATGATAACTGATAAATTTAGATACCAGTTGAATGCGAAGCGACTGGCTCAGATGATCGCCAAAAAGCCAGTGAAACCAAAGGACTTGATTGTGAAGTGGACAGAATTTGTGGCTGAATTTCAAGACTTGTCGAATCTCGACATTGCTGGTCGTGATTTCAGTTTTGTGAAATACTTCTTGATTGACATTTTTGCCCCATTATTAGTTGTTATTCTTTCTCTTGGATTTTTAGCATTGAAATTAGGATTAGCTATTGTTAGAAAAGTGTTGCGTGCTGTCAGTTTCAAGGAAAAGAATCATTGATGATTGATTCATAATGATTGCTAGATTTGTCCAAAACATTGAATAAAGAGTATATTTTCGTTTTTACACATACTGATGTCAGTAAATCAAAAGGTGTGATACTTTGTCCTAAATACAAAAATTTTCCTTAAAAAATTCTTAAATGTCACTAAATTTTCTCTTAAAAAGCTATTTTCGAGCTGGCATCCCTGTTAAGCAAAAACAGCTTAAGTGCTAGAACCTGGTCAATTTTACACCTCTCCAGTTACGACTTTATTAATTAACGAGCACGGATATGGGAGTGTGCAGGAAATTTGCAAAATAGCTCATCTTGCCATGTGAGGAGTCAACAGTTAAAGATGACCGAATGCGTGTTACTTATAGGAAATTCCAAAATCAATGCACATCGACTCGGCCATAGAACGTTTCTTACTTCCGCCAAGTTTTGTGCAAGCTGACTTTAAATATGTTTAAAAAACATTGTTTTTCAAAAAGCAGCTCTTAAAAATTCCGAATTGAGCGAGTGAGTGTTCGCCACCATCTCCATCTACCTGATTGCATACGTGCTTGCTCGGCGAGTTAGTTGTTTGCCGCCCAGCGACCAATAACCAGCAAAACTCTGGGACCGATCTATGATCGAGTAGTTTGTAGTTGGTGATCTTTGCGCGCTCATACGAGTATTGTACTGTTTGACAGCGAGAATTTACAGAGCCAACGAAACGCAGTGTACGAATGTTTGTGGATTGTTACGCAGCGAGCGATAACCTCTAACCGGATTGCGATCGAGTAGTTTGTGGTTGGTGGTGGTGTTTCAATACTAGTGCACGCGTTGCGCTGTTGGGTAGCGCCTACTTAAAGGGCCGAGGAAGCGCAGAACAGCAGAGAGTTTTATGCACAAACTGTGAAATGTATGTTATTGTTGCGATTGTTATAGTTGCGATAGCCTACTTTCTCTATCGTGAATTGTACGGAAAGAGAAAGGGTCTGCCACCAGGTCCGACACCATGGCCAATTGTTGGCAACATCCTTCAACTCGATTTGAAGCATCCGGAGAAGTCGCTGGTTCAATGGGGAAAGCAGTACGGCCCTGTGTTCACTATCTGGATACCCTTGCCTTTTGTCATCGTGAACGATTATGACCTGATAAAGGAAACGTTCCTCAAACAGGGCGATGTCTTTGCCGGTCGCCCCGAGACGTTCATTGTGCGTGAGTTCTACAAGGGCAACTATGGCCTCGTGTTTGCCAGGGATGAGCTGTGGCGCGAGCAGCGCCGCTTTGCTTTGCACACTCTTCGCGACTTTGGTGTCGGTCGCAACATGTTAGAACCGAAAATCTTGGATCAGGCGAGAGAGCTGATCAGCATTCTGCACAGTACAAAAGGGCCCACTCAGCTCAAGTCTGCACTAACGGTGAGTTGTGTTTTGAAAGAAGCTAAGATGATTAATCATAACATTAATTGTGTATGATATCATTTT
>NIUQ01004146.1:0-14748 GCA_002796945.1 Plectus sambesii
AAAAGATCGTCGCCAGTAAGCTGTTCTTTGTCAAACAAAATAATCCATGAGTAGCCTTAATGCCAATGTCGCTTTGTATCTTTGTCACAAGTGGTTAAGCGCGGCACTCGTGTCACAACATCAGCATGTTTGATTTGCTTGAAGAGATTATGTCTCTTTATGTGCTATTTCCGCAGCTTTACGAGTTGTTGTGCTTTGCACGGCAGACAAGGGCGTCCGACGCTGCTGAAATATGCTAAAATTTCATGGCGCACTGTAATTTTTACGACGCATTCAAGTTCCTCTTTGAAAAATGCACTCTCACCGTTGTCTTTCCAGCATACGAATTAGGAATGAAGATGCGTGGGTAGCTGTTAATTTCTGATACGTGCTGCACCGGAGCGAATTTCGGCCAATATGTGCTGAGAATATTCCAGCGGGATCAGCTTTCATTTAGATAACGTATCCTGCGCCGCAAAACAGATATCATTCCAATATCCTAAATTTGAATGCTGCTCGCATAGCTTGGGCTCTTTCTTCTAAGCTGACTTAGCAATCGAGGAAAACTCGGCAAACGAACGGTAGTAACAATCGAAGTCGACATGCGCAATACGCCGTGATAAATGCGAGTACACTTTAATAGCAAATATTAAGAGTACTAGAAAGCAATTAAGACTAATCGGAAAGCGAAAATCTCATTCATTGTTGCACCCGAGTAAACCGTCGCTTGAGCGGAGGTCACCCTCTCAAAAAAACCATAAATTTTTGACCTCCAATCTCTTCCGTAAACAGCTGTTGAGAATTCGGAAAATGGGTCCTCATTCTGCAATTTCATCACAAAGTTTTCAACTCTCTCTTTCATGAAACTACTGGGACTGCAATTTTTAATTCTCACCAGTCTCACTGCCGATCTGTTGCGCGAATTCTAAAGCACAAAAATCAAGCGTTTCTTTTGCGTGTCTTTTCAAAGTGGCGTGAATTTGCAGCAGAAATCCGATGTAAAACGAAACGGCCGGCAATATACTCTGTTGCATACAGCATAAAATTGATATTACAAGCAGTAAAAGTGCAGAATATGACAACAATAATAGGTGATCGATTAGGGCTCCAATTCGATCATTATTTCACAATACAGCCATCAATTCGACAAATCTCGTGGAGTGAATGATCGTGCGCAGCGACGGAGTACCTTCCTTAGGAGCAGCGTCCTCTTCAAAAAGTCTTCGAGCAAATAAGCGCTTCACAAAACGACACGGGGCATTGTAAAGAAGATGTATAAGGGTGCGACGATACAAGCGACTGCGGTACGCGAACACCAAAAGGTTAATTTGCAAATAAAAGCACTGCATGAAATTGCCAAAAATCGTTAAAATGCCGAAAGCAACATCGGTGCGTCTCAAGTCGTCATAAAGGTAGTCTGCGAACATGTAGGGCCAATTGAGAAGGCAGTAGCAGACGGCAAGAATGGTGCAGATATGGGCTACGGTATCGTGCGACTGCTGCCAGAACTCGGCCGTCGGGCCGGCCATGCGCAACTTGCCCAGCGAATGCTTTTTCTTCTCCTGATAGCGCAACTTCTGAACGTTGCTCACGCTGAAGCCAATCATCAGCGCCCCCGGCAGAAAGTATTGCGCTATGCACGATACCAACCGCACTACAGTAAACCACACCTGAAAGCGAAAACTGCACGGAGTAAACTTTTAATTGAAACGATTACTCCTGTTCTTACGTTCATCTAAGACGTGAGAGAACAGTGTCAGTGCTATAAGCGGCATTTTAACTCTGATTTAATGAACTGCGCGATTTCTGCTTTCAGGTTTCTCAGATTTAGTAACAGCGTTTGTACGAAGCGGTGCAAAAGACTGTTCCGGTTGGTTATGTTTTGGAGTATCTTTGGTTTTAAGTTTCCCTATTATTCATTCATTAGGAGTAAAGTGCAGGCTGTTTAAGCCCATCTTAACTTAGAGGCAGCATTAGTACAAATTAGATCAAGGCGTATTCCATGAAACTTTTGCAGTTGCAGTAGTGCAGCAAATGACTAGTTTTCCCGCTCACTCACAACTGATCAATCGGCGCGTAAAGCGCAATTGCAGCTGCCACAGTTTTGTGAAATAGAGCAGAGAATAACTCTGATAATGCAAACCTCATTGGTGCTGCTGTCTCTTTCCGATTGCTCTCTCTCATTGACTGTCGAATGCGTGTTGTTGTGCAGCTTGGCGAGGCTAGCATTGTAATAGACGAACCACTTACAGCAGCATAGGCTTCCGATCGCAATACTCGCCAGCACCATTACTACGCGCATTCTGGGCGTGATGAAAACGTCTCGGTAAAGAATTGGTTTGTGTAGCGCAAGGAATCTATCCAAGCAAAGCATAACTATCATATATGCGTACGCACAAAACAGCGCGTTGTTGGCAAACAGCCAAATGTTCTTCCGGTAGAACAAAAATGCACCACTGCTGGGGAGAAAGCAGAGATCGAAGGCGAAGCCCGATGCGCTCACGGCGAGAGTGACAACGCTGAGGACAGCGATTGCCAGGAGATGCTCAAAGCTCTTACTCTTGCGCACCCACTGAAGATAGACGAGCACGGCGAGGTGAATCAAGCACGGAAACAGTCCGGCGATGTTGGCGACAAATGTAGCGTAGCGCCGAATGCGAACGATGTCAGGGGTGTTCGTCGAGCAGTCTTCAGTAGGGTCATGCTGACCATGATGCGGATTGTGTGCATAAATCGATGAATTCGTATTCCGTTCCATATTTTAAACGGTTGAAGGAGATGGCAAATTACAGTAGTTCTGAAAAAGTACACGATGTGCAATTTTTGGACAAAATGGAGCCATTATTTTTGCGTCATATTAGGGGTGTTTATTGGAAAGAATGCGGTATGTCGAGGAAGGATAAAAGAACATCTTCAGAAAGGAAGTCAGAAAGAAGTCACGCTATCATCTTAATCGTTTCAGATAGGAATCGGATAGTTCCCCGAAGATATAGCAACACACTCGCGCACTCTCCGAGGGGACATTATTATTTTCCCTATATGCACAAATTCTCTAGCGCATTTTTTCTCTACATTTCTCAACAATACTGAGCAAAATTGTGTTGTTTGAGATTATTTGAACGGGGTTACACAATGATTTCAAAACAGTTAATTTCGTGTCTAAGAGTGAAAGGACAATTTGTTAAAAGCAATAACATTCTAAACAATATTGGCATGTACGAAGGTATTACGCATGTGAAATCAAAACAACAGTTTTGTCGAACCACTGGCACGGCGCCTGTCGATACGCTAAGAGGCGGCTAATCTTTATGGCTCAGACAAAATCGCCCACGCTTCACGCTCAGCTTGTTTACTGTTACCCGATTAAACTATGGGCGTGTCTCGGGGCGACCAGCACCACTAAATTTCCATAAACTTCGCATAAAAATTAAGCTGCGGCAGACTGCATAGTCAATATTTGTTTGCGTCAAAGGATTGTAAATCGTCGCTGCAGCGATTCGCAAAGTAACCTCTTCGATTAACCAGGCATATGAAAGCAGCCACAATTTATTATGACGCTGTGCAACTTTTTCGCGGCGTGGCTCATGCTGAGTAAAGTTCGTGCACGCCGTTGTCTTATTTTTTTATCGATCTCTGTTCTTCTGATTTAGAAAAAGTTTATCGATTTTGATGTTTAAATTACCAGTGCAATTATACAACGACAGGAACATTTTTGCTGTATAAAGCGACATTAAATTATTTGTTCCAATCATTCGTTTAGTGAACTTTCCAGTAATATAATATTTGTATTTTCATCCTCAATACAGTACGCTGTTGTTTTATTACAGTAGGATACTTCATTATAGTATCTTAAAATTGGGCTTCGTCATTTGCGCGACGGTAAATGTTTTTTGATGATCAGGTTACTATATTTCAAATATGAGCATCAAAGATAGCGTATTACATTGAACTGGTAATTGAAATTGATCGGCTCTCATGATTAAAATTACCATGACTTAGCTAAACTGTCAACACAAAATCAAGCAATACCAAAATATGCAGTAATAATGGGACTATTATAATTTCATTGATTACCGATCGATTATTGGGCTTTTGCCCAAAATATCGAGGCCAAAATATCGACGCCCAAAATATCGACGTCGAAAATATCGAGAGACCAAAATATCGAGGCCCAAAATATCGACGGGCTAAAATATCGACGTCCAAAATATCGAGACACTATTAATCTCATTAACTGAATGGAAAGTGAACGGTGTCAGAGTGGTACGATTGATACCGTAATTAAATATGGAAGGAGCCAGTTGAAGCGCTCTTTCAGTGTGGGATAATGGATCAGAAGGGAACGCGGGAAAAAATGCGAAAGAGCTGGAGGGATAGTGAATGCGAATGCGAAGGACTGAATGACTGAATGAACCAACTATATAACCGAGGTCAGACTGGAGCGCACACGTATTAAAAAGGTCAAGGTCACGCACTAACGTAGCCCGCGCTCAATTTAGCGCGCCAAAGCTATTCCATATACGCAACTTAAATTAACAAATAATACTGATGCTAACTTCCCTTTTTCTCACTTATTTAACTTTATGTTACTGCTGATGTTTCCTTTTCATTTCTATACGACCATTGCGTTATTCTCTATGTGTTCTGCTTCAGTCCTCACTCTTTCACGTACTGGTATGTGTTAGCGACTGATTTCGACGATTTATGTGGGGAAATTTTAAAAAAAAACTTAGAAGTCTTAATCTCGATATTTTGGACGTCGATATTTTGGTCTCTCGATATTTTCGACGTCGATATTTTCGACCGTCGATATTTTGGGCGTCGATATTTCGGCCTCGATATTTTGGGCGCCAATCCGATTATTGATCAGCTGTAAGACCTGGTCGAAAACGGAACCACAAGGGGTTAGGGTTGCGCACTCCCGTGACGACGAATTCACACCAACAGGAGTTTACGAGCTAGGACAACCCTCTCCCCCTCTCATCATCTCGATGCTGACCTGTTAACAAAGCAAACCTTATTTGCGTGCACTTCTCACACACTTTATTCGTCTTCCCACTAATTTTTCACTTGCAGATAGGTTGATCCAATAGCTCCCATCACGATTTATCCGCCGACAGCTCGCTTCATTTCGGTGTAATGGCCGTCGTGGATAATTACACTTCCTCAGAGTTCACGAATTACTCCTTGTACTCGGAGGACAATAGTACATGCGTACTAATGTCTGATACGCTACACACTCGACGATTAGTTGAGTTCGGCAGCGCGCTGATTGGCGGACTGATGTCAACTGTCGATCTGTCCGTGTTAGTGTATCTGCAATACAAAAGGAAAGGGGCCGCCATAGACTTTCTGCTAACTATCAGTGTCATCAGTATCCTTATTCTGTTCTTCTACGGCATTTCATGCCTTCCTGATCTTTGCTGGCTTGGCATTGAATATGAGGGCGCGCTGCGTTTCTGGCACGATTATCTGTGGATGTTCACTGTGAACACGTTGTTTTGCGCCTACGGTTACCTGATCGTCGTATTAATAATCGACAGGTAATATATCAATTCAATCGTTCTAGTCAACTTTATAATTATATCATGCCTTAAACGACCTCCTTGATTAACTTCAACGCGTGTTAGTTTTTATTCGTCATATCATTTGAGAAATATTTACACTACGCTGAGTCATTTTTACTCTGTGTTGCAGTGTTATCAATCCATCATGTAAAGGCAAATGAATATTGCATAACAATGGCAATCATAGTTTCTGATCTGATGCCGTATATAATCTAACAAATGTCCCATGCTTCTTTTTCCGATCAGTCTTTGCCAGACGTCTAGCAAGCGTATATTTTTAACCAATACAATACCAAAATTTTGCAAAATATTGCAGAAATATGGCAGACTAAATTGTATAGCATGAAAGGGGTAAATTCATAACTGTTTCTTGCAATTATCGTCCCCTTTTGCATTTTAAAATCCCTTTAGTATGGAGTCAGTATTCACTGATATTTTATTAAGCGGTCGTCTGAATAGCAAAAGCATTAAGACAAGTCTTTGAGACGTGATAAAATTTCATTTCGCATTCTATCTCATACGATAAAATGAATCAGATTCTGATTTATCTTTAGATAAAATTTAAAAGTTGCAAATTATGTTGGAATCGAAGGTTAAAGGTTTTCTTTACTATCTTTATGACTTTTGACTTCTGTCTGAATGGCTTAGCTATGTGACGGCCGCGGTAAAAAAGAACCACACCTAGAGGGAAATCGCGATCTTTGCAGGTACATCGCGATGCACCATCCGTTTTACTACCGCGCTACTTTTGTTCACAATCGCATGAGAGTGCGGTGCATTTTCGCGTGTCTTCTGATCGGCGCCCTGTGCAACATGAAATGGATAATACTCGAACCATACAGTCCCGATTCTGAAGCGCGCTCGAAGACAGCGTGGTTCAAGGCATTGAACGGCATCACATGCATTGTACAGTATTTTGTCTGTGGTCTCCTAATGATGTGGTTCAGCTACAAGAACTATCAAAAATCCCATGAAATCAACAGGGATCAGGGATGCGGCGGAACGCTTGGCGTCATTCAAACTTTCACCGATCAAGGCCAGAGAGCTCATGAAATTGTGGCGCGAATTTGTGTCATTTTTACAGTAACCTACATTATCGCGTACTGGCCATATGGCATTTATGATTACATCGATAATCCGAAACTTAACAATGACGATAACTTCCTCGGTGCACTTTTCATTCTCATTAACTTCAACCAAGCGCTCTACCTACAACCGAATTTGCTCATCTTTGCATACAGTAGCCGTTTGTATCGAAGCACTCTAATATACATTTTGAAGTATCCATTCTTTACAATTGGGAAGTGCTTCAATTTTAAGAAACCATCTCGGCCAGAATTGCGCCCTACGCACGAATTGCGTGAACCTGCAATGATCGACTTGTTTGCTATGCTCTACTACAGCTCTTGAACTACAAATCTGCCAAATATAGGCTTTTGCATAAAAATGCCAGTACCGGTATAGTTTCCAGTTGAGTTACAAGGATGTATTCATAAATTGAATGTCTCGTTTCATGAACTATTGTCATTATTGTCGATTACTCGTATAGTTTTGTGATACAGCACCCAACGGAACAGAGTGAAGTGGATCGCGCTTTCGCACTGACTATGTACCAAGTTTGAAAGTGTGCGTCGTACAGAAGTGGTGGAGCTTTGAACCTTATTTCCGAGAACACAAGTTGCTTTTCAGCGACCATTTGTCTTAAGAAATACAACTGCTGTATTTATGCCAGCGAAACGAAAACGCTAGCAATGACACATGTGAGAGAAATGTAATATTCACATTTTGAAGGCTGCAAGTACAACCTCGGTCAACGGGAGTCTTGTGGGAACGAACAATGATCCTTTACTGAACATCTTCCAACAATAATTAGACCCTTAGAGCATTCTAAACTGCAATAAATGCACGAGAATCGGCACTTCATTCAACTATGCGATACTGACCGCACCCAAAAGTAAAATATTGATCGGAAACCTTATAGAAGGCACCGGATCTTAATTTTTGAGGACAGCCCAACTATGGAGCTAGTACTCAGTGGTTTGAAGTGCCTTCGCCATTCACGAGCGCAGCATAGGTATGGTTGTGATGATGGACCAAAAAATAAAAAATTAAAGCGCAAAATACGATATTTGCCAATCAGAGCCGCGTTCAAGCAATTTTTGCGCTGTCCATATCCCACATTTGCATACTGTATTATGACCTTCCTATTTCTGCAGCTATTAAAGATGCTGCAAAAACTGTTTATCATATCAGCAACTTATCTTTAAAGCATAGTGTTTATTCCTTTCCACTAACCTCCACCCATCACACATATTTATGTTTGCTTTAAGAGGTTCTTTAAATCTGCTTTTGACGCACGAAAAGCTTATTGTCGTCCGCACGCGTCACGCCATGCAGTTTGGCGAAACTGCCAAGTCTGCTCAGACTAATTCTGAATTATAGCTCACTTTTGCATTCCACAAATGGGTAAACACTTCTTATCTCTATCCCTTCTCTATCAAATTCAATCATTAAAGAAATTATTTACACTTGCGCGATTGCGTTCATAACAGATAGATGCCGCCCAGAGAGTGACAGAACGAGACAAACTCGACAAAGGAGGGCGGCAAAAATGGCAGTCGAGTGCGCCGAGCCTATTCTTATGGTTTACATTCGACGAGTGTGCGACTTGACTATGGCAACGGTGGGTTGCATTTTATCAGTGCTTCATTTGGTGATAGTGCTATGGATTTGTCGAAAGAGGAAGGGGAGAAAGTTCGACTACCTCCTCATAATGAGCGCGTTCAGCTTACTCACCCTTATGGTACTGGCAAGCGCCGGTCTGCTAGACTTGTGCATTATTCCTTCGACCGCCGCTCTTTCTTTCTATCGGCATCGAATATGGCTGTTCGCTCTCAACACCCTTTATTGCCTCTGTGGTTATATGGTGCTGGTCGTCTGCATCGATCGTTGCATCGCCTTGCACAGTCCGATCCGCTATATCGAAACTTTCTCCCGGCTGAGAATTCGCGTTCTCTTCGTTATGGCCAGCGTGTTGATCGCCTGTCTAACGAACGCCAAGTGGTTTAACTTTAACCAGTTGGCCCCGAGTGCGACAGTCAGCCCCAATGCAAGCGGCACTTCGGAACAATCGTCGTGGTATGAAGCAGTCAACGCCTTGTCATGTTTGGGTCAGTACTATATACCGGGCATCCTAATGCTCGGAATCAGTGTTAAAAATTTGCGGAAAGTGAGTAAAGTTAGAGCCAACGATATGACTATGAAGAGCAAAAACGCGTTTCGACTGAGCAGAACGCTGAAGGAGGAGTCGCAAGAGACGATTGCCAGAATCTGCGTTCTTCTCGCCTTCTGCTATTGCTTCCTCAACTGGCCGAACGGCATTTGGGATTTCATCTACACCGATGCGAGAAATCAGGATTTCTACTATGGTATCGGGCAGATCATCATGAACTTCGCGCAGGCGTTTAACTTGCTGTTGAACATGTTCATTTTCGCGTACAGTAGTCGAATATATCGTCGCAAGCTGATGAATATCCTGAAATGGCCGTTTGTAAGGATAGGATGCAAAGGCAACAAGAATTGTAGAGCGACGGTTCCCTTGACTCGTGAGGCCACGTCGCAGTCCGAGCAGCACACTGTTGATGAAACTGTGGATGATTTGTTTTCAGCTTTGTTTCATCATTCGACAGGAGCACAAGACGTTCGGTGACTCAGTGAAGATCGACATTTTATGATAAATGTGCTTTGAGAGTATGTATGTATTGTGTTGCGGTAATATCAAATTACTGTCATATTAATTAATCTATGCTATCCAAAAGATACTGCGAATTCGTCGGTGAACAAAGTATAAATGGAGCTTCTTCGTTATCCGAGGCACTTAACGAGGTTCCCTGATTAAAATGAGTGCTAATTTTTTGCCCAGTATTATCATAGTTTTACTCGAATAATTTGAACCACAAAACATGGATGCAAACAGTTTAATAAAAGAGCAGAAGTTATGGCAGAGCGCGGCCAAGCGCATCTAGAACGCACCAATGTCAAATCTAGTGTATCGTACATATCACTTCATAACGCCTTGGTCTCGCTTGGGTCGTATCTCACACAACTCAGGCGGCATTGCCTATACTGTATTTACTCTGCAAGTACGTATTCCACACCATCTTCAGATTATCCGAATTACTGCTGCCCACTGAAAGCTTCAAATTGTTCAAAACTGTTTTAAAAAATGTTTGAAACTGCGCAAAACGAAAGGAGCAAAAAATCTCTCATTATAAAACATAAAAATGAAGCTATAATATCTGTTGCATAGTAAAGCACTTGAAATCGGATTTACCGTACTATTACAATAGTAACCTAATTTGTATATCGCCCAGAAATGGTTTAAGAGAAACTCTGGTCACCTCGAGCTCTGGACATGTAACGCACTTTTTAATAGCTACGTATGACAACAATGCTTCGCAGTTAGCAAAAAACGATATAAGATGGCATGATTCGCAGTAGACTTGTCATACGCAGTTAATAATAATTCACGATACAATCCCTCCACAGCTAGGGTTGCCCGGAGTTCCCCTTTAATTGATCGCTTGCTGTGCTCCTGCTGTTCAAGTATAAAGAAATATGACGGAAGAGTCAGTTTCGCCGATTACTTTTCCAACCGATTCATACAGTCATTCAACTGGTTGGATCGGTAAAACTTTCGTGTCCACGCCGTCGCTGTTCGACGCGATCGGCGTTGTCAGAAATCTGGCGATTTTGGACGTTGGATGCGGCTTCGGGAGGTACTGTAAGTCGCTGCTTGACGTCGGCGCGAGTAGTTACGTCGGCATAGATGTTTCGCAAGAGATGATAGACTTGGCGCTGAAAAGCCATCACGGATTGAATGCAGCGTCATTCTTGAGAATGGACGCGGAAGAAATGACATTTAATGACCAGTTTGACTTGGTGATCGCTAATCATGTATTGCAATTTTGTCCTTCCGTTGCAAAGTTGACAAATGTTTGCAAGAATATCTATAGATCATTGCGAAAAGGCCGGCGAGCAGTTGGCTTTGTTCCAAATGGGATCAGTGAACTTTCGTTTACAGAGGAAGACGGCAGAAAATTCGGTTCGTTAAACATTATTAGCGTAAATTAGTAAGAGTTGCACATCAGTAGCTTTACTTGACAGAATAACAGTGGCGGTCTCCGATAAATGTCTAGCTAACAGCTCCTTTCTTCTAAAGGACACTAATGCTAAATTTCGTTGAGTTGACATCTAGTTAACGAACAAAAATTAGGTTACTTTATACTCATATTTAGTATAAAAAGCAACACATGCAAAATAGACGCGTATGCTTGTATAAGGCTTCAATAGAGTTGGTTTCGTTGTTTAGGTGCTCGACTAGTTATACCAGAAAACGTTACCGACGGTCAGCGAGTCGCAATAAAATTTTATAATGGCGAAACTGGCGAAGTAACGGGCGGCACGACAATGACATGGTTCTTCAAGGAAACATACGAAGAGTGCTTGAAAGCTGCTGGCTTTGAGAATGTCGTCTGGTATGCGCCAACCGTGTCCAAAGAGGGAATAGAAAAGTTTGGTGAAGATTACTTTCGCAATTTGCTGAACCCACCAAAGGATATCATATTTGAAGTCACAAAGTAATGCAAATGATAAATTAATTCAACGCTGCTCTTCGATTGTAATTCGCGATTCTCAATGTTTATTCAAGCAATTATTCAATAAATATAGGATGTCATGACCGAATAAAATTAATCAAATCACATATACCATTTCCATTTTAATAAGTAAACTTTCTAAATCAACACAATATACTTTCCGCTTCAACACATTTTCCACATTGATTTGAATATAAAAATGTCCTCTTCGATTCAGAAAAATGTCTTTGTTAAAGTGGAAAGCCCTAGTTAAATGAGAAACGGTGGAGAATAAATAATCATCAAACCTAAAATCAAGGAAAATAAGGACGGCAAAGTCATCACATAAAGAATGGACCTGTCTCACTAATATCGGAGCAGAACGCAGCAGCTCAATCCCCTGATTATGAGGCACTTGGCTTGCCGCCAGAGTGTTTGAACCAATCGGCGCTCGAATCTTTCTGAATAGCGCTCTGAAGCAGAGTGTCAGCCTTGGGATCGACCTTGGAGAGTTCGCGGAATGCCTCATCGCCAACAAAGCAAATCTCATGCGCATCCTGCAACGATTTCAAGTTTCACTCTTCATTGACTTTCAGTAAAGGGAATTCCCAGATAAACGACCTTGACTTTCTTCAGCTCTTCAAAAGGTAATTCCGATGAAACGCGATGTTTCAGATTCTAAGCTGTTGGATGCACTTAGTCAAAAATTGCCGATCAGTAACAAAAATTCTTAGACTGAATAAGGTAAACTACTTTGAAAGCCGATAGAGCTTCTTTCTATCAATTAACGCATTTCAAATTTATTTACACGCGCAAAAATCAAGAAACGGCTATTATTTTTGGTCAAAATGGCGTTCAAGAACTAAAAAGCGAGCTCATCTTTACCAATTAAATAAAATGCGCCGATTATATATCAATTCTTGCATTTCGTACAGTGAGTATTTCACTTTAGACACGTTGTGTCCTTGTGAAATGAAGCATTATCCTTAAATTACCGGATCAGCGAAGATGACGACGTGAACGGTGGCCTTCCCGGGCGTATCCAAGGCCACCAACGGTGTTTGAATGGTCTGATGCGCTTCCTTCATTTTTCCTTCCAACTCCGATAGCTGAAAGCGACCGCAAACTTTTGTTAATAATACTTCTCAATACAAACTATAGCGATATTCAACAAACAATGCTTTCAGTGCAAGGCTCTAGATAGTATCCTTCCGCAAATTTTCGCGGCCAATTAACACTCACGAATGTGCTTTCTCAAAGATTCGCGTACATAAGGACGCTGTAGACGTATAGCGCGTACCACCACCGTTGACGGCGGGAAAAGCCCTACTTTAACAAACAGAATTGGATAAAATCGAATGCTGAAATAGGCGGTTTAAAAAGTGTAGTGCTCATTGTAAAGATTGACAGCAAGACACAATGAAAGAAGGCATACCTCAGCAGTGGGGCAAGAGAAAGCGATTCGACCAAATCCCGTGCCACGCTCGATCGGCTTGCTAGAGGCGCGCAGCTCCAGAGCGCACTGAAATTGGGTCAATAGATGAATGATATTTGTGATAAGTAACTGATATACCTGACCAGACCCGAACGAGAGCAATGAGTGCTTGTCATCGCTCGATATCTTGTTCATCCCGCACAGATTCTGCCAGTAATCTGCAAAGCTTTGACGATTAATCGCACAATTACTAAAATTTGCTTTGGTCAATGATATTTCAGTCTCTCCTTCATCTCCCATAGTAATTATACCTAATTCTCCTGCGAAAACGACAAACAGGAAAAGGGGCTTGCAACAGAAATATACTATTTTCACTCCAAATTTGCACTCTTCGAATTAACTAGCACATATGGTTTACATAGGCAAATAATACAAATATAGTGTAAGAAAGTTATAATCGGATAACATCGGGTGTTTTCTGTTTCAGTAGTTTGAATCTTGTTTGCTGCTATGCATTTTGACATTTAGACAGCTTCTCTTCGGTAAAATATCAATATCCAATTTAAAAGGATGCTCCGGTCGCCCTCAGCTGAATAAAGTGTACGGTATTCATTGTTTTCATCTCCCTATTTGCAAGTTGCTTAGCGGTACGTAAATTACAATATTATTCTAATACGATGCACAGCCAGCGTTTGTCATAGGTAGCCCAAAAAATATACGGTATAATAAAAATCGTTTATACCGGTAATTTTAGTCGGTCCTAAAGTGCCGGTATAAACGAATGTTACTGTACATTACTTTCAATTATAGATGACCTGAGTTGTCCATTAAAGGAGAAGTGATATTAATTAAATACCCGTCGATTTCTTGAGATCAGCAACATTGACGGACACTTGTTTGACTGGGTCTCCACTCGACTCTCCCTTAGTCAGGAAGAATGGGTGACCATCGGGGTCGCGAACAATTAATCCGTCGTGTGTTTCCTCAGCTTTCACACCGGATGATCTGACTCGATCGAGTATACTGCTCGATTCAATCTTGATACCCTGCAACAGACAAAAAGTCACACTAATATCTGTGCTCGTTTACATTGTGTAATTGTAAACAGGGAAATTTTATATACAAACAAAAATTTAGTTCTTCCCAAAGCGATTAAAATCATTCGACAGAGTTATTATTCAGGATATTCAGTCTAAATACAAATTAGCTATTATTTTCAAAGAGAAGATTGCGAAATTGCGAATGCCAGGTAAGTTGCAATTTAAATTGAAATGCTTTCATTTAGTCGATTAGTTAGCCAGTCGCACAGTGCCGTATTCGATGAAAAAATTAACCCGTCCGCATTGCGTTTGAAACATCGTTCATAAAATAGGCAAAAAGGGCAATTTTACTCACTAACAAACATCCTATCAATTGCTCTTGAACTTGAAAATGTTGAAAATTGAACGTACCGCGAAGTCGTTGCCCAGCTTATACGATCCGACTTCATAATTGTACGTTAATTCGATTACAAAGTGATCGTCTTCGGCGCCATAGCCGACCATCGTCTTACTCCAGAGGCCATTGTAAGGACTAAAATGTAACAATCTCGTCCCTTCTCTCAGTCTCAAAGGTCAACGCTACCCGTTGCAAGTCGCTTTGCAGCCCTCTTCGAATTCCTCGTGTCGCAATATCTGAAAGGCGAAAAGGGCTCAATTTTCAAAATATCCAAAGCACCAAAGTACTCAGAGCGAGATACACTGAGTTTACACTTGTATCCATACCCAACTCAATTGAATTCTTCGTCAATTCAAGCAGACTGCTTGTAGCATCACACTCGGGCTATGTACCAATATGACTTAAATCGAAATATCAAAAAAGGCTGCGGCATTAAACCTATAGCTTAAGTAGGGGTCCCACCGCCTGTCCGATCGCCAACACAAACGATTACTGGTCTTTCTTCACTGGCGCATATTCGATAGGATTGTAAACAATTTTATACTTTATTGCGCTCCATTTAAAGCATAAAGGTATGCTTTTTAAGTCAGGGAAACAGCAAACCTGCATGCCCAAAGTTTTCGTGAAGAAGTCGTAGGAGGCCTTGCGGTCTCCGATTTTGAAGACGTAGTGCAGAGCGCGTCGCATTTTTCAG
>NIUQ01004147.1:0-14739 GCA_002796945.1 Plectus sambesii
TTGGCATAATTTATTTCAGCTGACAAAAAGCCGGAAAAAATCGAGCATGTTAATCCTCTGACAAAGACTCTATTGGCGGGCATCGGCTTACCTACGATGGTCGCAATGCTAATTAACTTAAGCAACGTCCAACACATCATCGCTTGCCGTTTGCCGCCTGGAGAGACAAGTTTACCAGACGATTACCTAAAGGAAAAGGACGAATTGATTCAAAAGCATCTCAAAGTCTACGATGATGGCAATTACTCTGAAGACCCATACAGATACGCTCAAATAATGCTACAAATGTAAGCAGATGATCACGTTGGTGCATCGTCAACAGCGCGTGATGAGACCTTTGCTGTTGACTTTTCTATGTTAAAACATTGGAGCTACCGTGTAAAACTGATAGAGCCTTCGCAACTTCGTTTTAGCGCATCTTGTCATTTTTTTTCACCTAAGCCTATTTTTAGCCAAGAGTCCAAAACGGTTTCTTCGACACGCAGCTTGCGACCTCACAAGTCCCCACCAACGCCTGCACTCATCAGATGGAGCCTAGAGCAGTGAGCCTTTTTTGTTCTGATCATTGCACCTGTCTCATACTAACCGCAATATCCGTTTTCATTGCTTATTTTCTAATGTTATGTTGAAAGTTTCAAAGATCTGCTTCCTAAATTTATGAAACGTTGAGAATCCCATCAGAATCCCAATATCACATGTGATAAAGCGGTGTAGATTACGCAGAGTTGAGATTCAATTTCTTATTTGTCAGCAGTTTTATGAAACTGGCTCAGCGTAGAAGGAGAGCAACAATTTTGAAATTTGCAAAAGATACTCTATTATTGTTCTAGATTTATGTATCATTATGGATTCTGTTAAAAAGCGCAGATCTTCTCCCCAGCATTGCTCTTAACAGATTAGTACAGACAAATTTGCGAATGAAGTTATTGTGTAATGAAATGGGATATACAGTAACCATCGTTTGGAGCGATATCTTCCGCCCTTATTAGCTATTTTTCTGTTAAAGTTTTAAACATTGCGCATAGGAATAATTGCCAACAGCAATTATTACGACTTTCACTGCACAAAAACAATTTCAGCAAAAATGATTTCAAAAATGATTTGCTGTCAAGGTATAAAGACAATCCCAGAGTCTTACGTCTTCTTCAAGAACTGCACGCGGAGTGCGAAGCTTCAAATGATTCTGCTACATCATCGGTCCCGAGCTTACCTACTTTTGTTAATCAATCAGTTGCTGCGTCGAACATTCTGCCGGCGAACGCGTCCTATCCAGCGTCAAACTCCATGATGCCACAGTCTCCTCCGGCAAACACAGTGCAATTCTGTAATCTTGCTCCAGCACCGTTTGTGTCAAGTTTTCCTGCAAACCAAATAACAACTGGATTGCCAACTTCAACTCAGTACCATAATATCCCAATTCAACCAACCAGTCAGATGGAGCTGCCTTTTACGCCAACCAGTCACAATCTGACAACATTTCAACCAGCCAATGGGATGACTATGATGATGCCCAATGGCCAGCAGCTGGCGTTTCCAGTATACTTCTCATCACCTAATTTTGCTCATTCGGATGATTCTTTGTCATCTGCACCGAACTGCGGTAATACCACCGATAGTTTTCACCACCAACAACATATTCAAATGGGAATGCAAATATTGAACATTACTCCCGTCCCTCAGCAACAACAACAGCAACTTTCTTTTTCCTATCGTAAGTTTCAAAAAGCTTTAACACGGACATCTAGCTTCATTTCTCACTAATGTAATCTTCATTAATTTCTTTTCAATGCAATTTCCAAATACTTTTTCTTTGCTGAAAAAACGTAGGGTAAAGTAATTGTATGTTATGAAAGAAACAGGAGCAGATCTGGCATTGAGAAACCAAGCAATGATACCCCCGGAAAGTCCCATCCGTGTACAAGGCTAGTATGAGCTCTGAGGGAACTTCAACGTTCAGTTAGGCACAATGCGCCCAATTCGAACATCCTCTTTTTAGCAATAAATCAGAACGTGCAGTCACAAGTGATCCAAAATCAGCTCATTCAATCATCAAGGATGCAACAGCAGCAGCAAGCAGTGATGCCAATGATATACCCAACTTCGTGGCATCTCTCACAGCAACAGCATCCGCAGCAAGCTTTCGTACTACCGCTTCAACAAAAAACTACTCGACGCTCTCCACAGTCACACGTGAATCAGAATTTTCAAGGTTAGGCAATTTTTGACCAAGAGCTTGCTAACCATAAGATTTCACATAGTCACAACCATGAAAATACGCCTCGGGGGCGATTAACGAGAAATGCCACTTTTGATGCCCCACTTTTCTTTCAGCACATAGTCCTCCGTTGATGGAAGAAGACGAAAGCGATCAAGATCAAAACAATTGCAATTACGAGACTCTGTATCAAAACTTTGTGCCGTCCACATCGAAAACTTCCTAAAAGCGTTAATCCTCCAAGCTTTCAAGCACCGAAAAAAGCAACATATTCCCTTGTATGAAACCTCCAGGTATTCTTCCAATTATTTACTTTGCGTTCGCTATAGTGCGAATCGAAACTTCCCGTGTGCTCCAATTGTAAAAATATACTGTTCTTTATGTGTAATAACACAGACTCGTAAAAAAGATGACAGCGTATACCTAAAACCCCCAATTTGTATAAAATGCGCATTTCCCAAAGACGCAGAATATTATTTGGGCAAACCTGGGTTCTGCTGTAAATTATAAAGACATGCTGCACTCAATATACTGATGCTAAAATGGCTCAAGGACTTGATGCTCATTGGCAGAATGTCCAAGGGCCATTAGAGAATTAGAAGAAACTGCGATCACGACTTTAATGTCACTGATACTTAATTTTCGAGATAAGAGTTCAGTGCTTTGTAGGAAGATTACTTTTTTAAGTACCCATACTAGTCTCCTAACTAATGTTAACTTTTTTCATGTTTGTAGCTTGCATGACTTGTAGTGTTTGTGCGATTAGGTCATAACAAACCGCTCTCTAATTGATGTTTATCGGTTCAAATAGTGTTGTCTTCATTTTTTGTTTTTAGTCATGTTTTTGCGCTGTAATGCACAATGAATTTTTATTTATCGATAGTTTTCCATAAACAAAGCTGATTTTTTAGTGTGACGTTTTAACAGTATAATTTTAAAATTCTTTAATTCATCCAGATTAGCATTGTGATCATTATTATACATGTCAGTGTTGCAAAATATCATCAGGGCCTTAATAGATATGCTACACGATAAGCAACTCTTTCGGAAGACACAAAGGATAAATTCCCACATCTGAGGGTGCATTGATATAGGAACAAAGAATTTTATTGCATTCATAAAACATCGTGCAACACATCGTATGTTTTGTGAATACAATAAAATATTTTGCTGCATGAATTAACGCTCTATATACCGCTTTACAAGGGTTGTTTCAAAGATGGGTAACATTCAATGATTCCACGGAATGATTACGCGAAATTGCAATTCGCTTCAGTCGAACGTTGATGCCAAAGGTTGAGTTCGCATGAATAAAGTACAGTGAAAATATGAGAAAAATTGAAACTAGAGCAAATAGTATATGAATGCCAGAGAGCCACATACAAAGGAGGAAACTCAAATGAATGAGATTATTCCATAAGCTGTGAATAACAAAGTAACTTTTGGTACGAAATCGATATAACAGTTCTGGCAAAATAAATAACTGCGCAGGCAAATAGAATAGAAGAAGAAATGACAGAGAGGCAATAGCACCAGTTGTTCGAAAAGTTCCTAAATAAATGAGAAGTGATAATGCAGTGGTAGCTGCAAATATCTTTTTCATTATTGATCCTCTGTCTCGATATAAGTTTGCAACGAGCATGAGATAGAACTGAACCAGCATGACTATGGCTGCAATCGAATGAAAAGTGAATCGATCGGAGTTGTCGGCCGCGCCCGATACTTCGAGCTCTTCTATGTTGATCGCTGCTACTAACATGGTGAAAATGAGAATGATGGTGATGAGCATGGCGAAGACTGACAGAGCAATAGGCTTTGAAATTGACATAAGTGCCACCGACATGAGCTGACGCAGCGCAAACTCGCGCACCTAAAATTAACAAGTGATCAATGAGTGAGAGCAATTACTATAATCGCTCAATTTCCTGCTGTAATCTGTTTAAGCACCCTGTCTCTTGGGCCGTTTTCAGAAGACTTTTAGGTGGGAGAGTACCCGAAAGACTTATGTCTGATCACATTCTTCCTGGGGATGAGAAACTTAATAAATTCGGACCCGCTATACACCGTTCGCGACATATGCAGTCGAACCACTCCCTAATCATAGTTGTGAGTATAGGGAAATTGCTCGGAAAGCCTAGGAATATGAAAACTGCAGCCTCATGACCATTCTTTTGCGCCTGGTTTTAGGCAATAATTGACGCCTTTTTTATCTATACCCATAATAACATGCAAAGTATACCTGACTATGCGTGATATCAATCTGCTCATGGAGAGAGCGCATCATCACGCCGCTCAGTTTTTTGCAGTTGACAAAGATGCCATGCGATTTACATTGAACTGTACTGATGATAATGAGGACGGCGGTTGCTCGTGAGCACGGCACCACTGGGTGCGCCAGTCGTTTTGAAAATGTGCAGTTCGATGCATCCACAACAATAACAGTGCACCACTCGTGAGACAGGACATTAGAGCTGATGTCGACGGCAACCAAGTCATTGTGTCCGCCAGCTTGCATCTGTTCGAGAATGGAGCCGTTGGGAATTCCTGCCTGCGTCAAGTATTTTCTTATTGCATCAACTTCGTAGCTGGAAGGTTCGTGAGCAACAATTACGGCGATATCTTTTCCCCTCATTCTTTTCCCCTCTGGTCTTGGTTGATCGAGTAGGTACTGCTCAATATGCTCTTTAATCTCGCGGCATACGTTCGCGATTCCTTTTACGTTCTTCTTTTCTACGGCTTTCCCGTCAATGTTATGTCCCATAACAATAGATTGCTTATCATTTTCATAAAGGAATTCGCGATAGTAGTCACGGATGCTCAAAGTATTGCGCATGACTGTTTTCAGTTGAACAAAATGATACTGGCCTTTGCCAAGTCTCTTTTCCAAATTGCTTTGAACAATGACGGCCGCCGATGGATCATAAAACTGACCGATAGTGATACTGACTACAGTATAAGCCGGCCGCCGTGATCGGGGTTGCAACCACGCTCCCCTCAAGTCTTCATCAGCAAATATATCATCGCAGCCATCTTTTCTTGCCGCCTTTCTTATCTCCGAATTTGTGGGGTTAATGATGATTTTGCGCTTCATTTTGGAACGATTCGCATTCAACACGTTGGCGTACTTAATAGCCAAGGAATCCGAAGGCAGAAGAATGAGCACACTTCCCTGTCTATCTTCTTCAGCAGCTTCCATCGCTAGCATTATTATTAACAGTGTCTTTCCCGATCCAGGAGGCCCAAAAATCACAACATTACGATGGAGTTTTGCTTTATCGTACGCCTTCAGTTGTTCACAGTTTAAAAATATTGGCGTTATCTCGTCATTATTTGGAGTCAAATGAATGTCTTGAATAGGATCTTCGTTTTCGCTTACTTCACCCTCTATAGGAGGGACAGGTGGTGTCGGTGGGGAGTCGACGACAGCTGATGATTCGCTGTATCTGAAGGTCTTCCTGCGCTCTGCAAGTGCTGCTGCTTTGCTGCCTTCATGAGTGAAAATCATTCGATGAATTTCTAGCGCATTGCTCGCCGATGCGATAAACTTTGCAGTGCGATAGCCATAGAGAATCGCAAGAAAACTACAATAATTCTTATTCTTGAAGCAATCAAGCTCTGTATTTTCATGCTTCTCCTTAAATTTCCTCCAAAACTCGGCAAAGCTCTGCTTATCAAAGTCCTTTTTGAACATGAATAGTTCATTGCTGTCATCTTCCGCATAATCAATGCATGGATAGCACACCAAACAGTGTACATTCGTCGTAGATTCCGCCCCGACTAATATTTCAAAAACCTTCCTCAGCCTAACAGCTGCCAGTTTGACTTGCTCCGCGGCTTTATGGCGAGCGTTCTTAAAGGATTTTGGCTCTGCCGACGTATTTTGATCTCGCGATTTGCATTCAAGAATTACGATGCCCAAAGATGGATGGAACAATAAAAAATCAATCTGAAAGGCTTCTTTCCCTGAAAAAAGACAAATCTTATGATGAAGTCAAGCATTTTTATACTTTCACATAATTTTCAATGAACACCGCAAACAGTTTAACATGCATAATAGAGTATAATCTAAGATCGTCTTTTACTTGCCTGCGTAATGTTTCAATTGCTTTAGAGTTTCATTTGGTAATGCGGCTTGTGATAAATTTTTATGTAGAGCACCAAGATCAACGTCCTGAATCAGGATGCCACCCACTGATGATTCCTCGAATGCCTTGTGAACAATGCGTTCGGCTTTGTAACACTTGAACAAGTTCTTATTTCTTTCCTTATTAATCGGATGGAAGTCTGCTGCTTTACGAGTCGTTGGGCGTAGCAGCGATGACGGCTTATCAATGACGTCACTAGCCTCTGGAATGCAAATGGGCGCCTCTCCAAACCCATTTTGATTCCATTTTTGATACTGGTGATCCAGATTCCACCGACAGGCTTGTTCAAACGATCGGCTTTGCGCGTTCTCATTGAAATCGCGATTCGGACAAGCTGCTGAGCTGGCCGCCGATGACGGATCATCTGGTACTGTCTCATCCAATGTACTCAGCATATCATCTGCAAAAGCATTCTCAAAATCGCTAATTAGTCCATGGGATTGCATTAATAATCGATACCTTTCGCTTCTCTACCTTGTCCTCAATTAGAAGATTAAATGGGTTCTGTTTGAGTGGACTTTTAATCAAAAAAATTCCGTACATTTCTTTCAGCTAAGGGACATCAGAAGATTTCTTTGATCGAGTAAGGTAAGACTGGGTAAACGCGTTTTCATATACGACTATAGGATACAGTTTCTGTTGGCACCGTAATGCTGTTATTTCAAAACATCCAGTATGTTTACTATAGCGTCTCAATCTTTAATATTTGATATTCACCGGTTACTTCTGGCGCGAAGATCATTACTCAGTCAATGACAGAGCTTTTTGCAATAAAAATGTAATTTACCAGCTGGAACTTAAAAGAGTGTATATGCAGCAGGTCTTCACAAAATAGTATACGAGATGCTTCTCACTTTCTGAACAATGGAAAATAAAGTAGTGTCGCAACACGCAGTGAACACGTTTTACTGGCGCTCGCTCTCCTTTCAACCATATGAAAGTGTATTTAGTCTATTGTAATTTCCCAAGCATTATCAGCATTTTTGGCTACTTCTGAAGCGGAGACGGATCACAAGATTGGTGCTAGTTTTGTACCGAAAATTTAAAAGTGAAGAGATAAAAAAGTACATTGAGCCATCACGCGTGTGCTTGACGCATAATGGTATCGTTATGCGCTATCTTAATGTATATGACGCACGACTGCTAGTTTGACGACCTGCCAAAGAGCGCAACAGGCGTTTTATAGCTGACTGTGAGCTGCGAACAGTTTGTTTTACTGGTAAACACGAGTCAAGCAACATGTTCAACTAAAAATACGATGATATGTATAAGTGAGAATAAAGATTTTGCACTCACTTTTTTCGACAACAGCCCTAAATGAACGAAAACGCGAAGAAAGCAAATGTGGCAGATTTGATGATCAGATGTAAAAGCTGTATGGAAAAATGTGTGTTCGCAGAATCGCTTTTATTGAGTTATTTCAAAACTAAAATCAAATACAAAGAACATATTAACATGCTATGGCAAATAAATATTTCAAGGCCAAGCACTTTTTTATGAAAATAATCAAAATCGGACGTTCGTTGGAGTAGTATCCTGACTCGCGCGACGATGTTCCATTCTCATTCGCTTATACTCAGGTCTGAAAAATGGCACGAAAAAGACCACAACCGCGGTCCCAATAACTGCAATGGCGATCAATGGATAATTGTAGTCTTCCAGATCTTTGATTTCTTTCGGGTTCTTTGTGCACACTTGATGTATTAAATCTGAGTTGGTGGCCGGTTTTGTTAACCATCCCAATATGAGCAGGATGATAAATGACTCAATTTGTCCAATTAGACCGAGTAAGCCTAAATACGTTGCCTGTTTAGCAAGTTTTGAGAAATCGATTTGCTCAATGAAATTGAGTTCAAGATAATTTCAAAGTAAGTCTCCGAAAGAGAACAAAACATATTTTTCTTTTACGTAGTTTTCTATACTTTATACTCGTTTTTCGAAATGACTAAGGACGCATACGGATTATACACCTTGGAAATCCAGGAAACTAATCGGTAGTACATGAAATATATATAATATAGTATGCGCCTTTGGGTTCATTTTATGCTTGTTCAAGTTATGCGACCAGAGCAAATTTTTAGATTATGTCTATATTCAACCATTTAACTATTGACATGATTATTCTACCGCATACGATCTCATCGAAAATTAATGCGATCGTAGAGAGTTAAATTTGGCAGAACGTCTCCATATCCGTCCGAAACTATGAGACGTATCGTCTGCGTGCCAGTTAAGGAGAACCGGGATCAATCAGATTAGCTGATCCATAATTTATTGCGTAAAGAATGCGTAAAACTTTAAGGGCCGAAGGGACTTTGCTAGTGGTCGAGCTACTGGTCCCTCAATCCAAAGACACCTGTGGCCATCTCGGTAAGATATTGCAAACTGCGGGTCGCCTCCTGAATCCTGAATCGCTGGTCACGGCCGGGTGACCTAGTATTCTTTGTCAATTTTGCAAGCAAAGATCAGCGATACATTGATATATCTGCGCAAAGAAATTGATTATCGGAATGAAAAATGATAATCTTTGCAAAGTGCGGTATTTACTCGGCATGCTTCTCCTCACGAAAAACTGCGACAATACAGTCAAAACCGGATAAGCGGACACCGCATAAGCGGACAAACCGGATAAGCGGACACCGCATAAGCGGACAAACCGGATAAGCGGACACCGCATAAGCGGACAAACCGGATAAGCGGACATTTTTGGCAAGCCCCGAACTTTTGCCCTATGTTTTGTACATGATGTGAAACCGGATAAGCGGACACCGGATAAGCGGACAAACCGGATAAGCGGACATTTTTGGCAAGCCCGGTGTGCGACAATTGTATGCAACCATGACCGGATAAATGGACATGGGCGTGACCCCACCCAAATGTCACTCAAATATCTGCGCATATGATGTATAGTGCATCGAAACAATGCCTATGTCAATCAAAGCGCCTCTCAGCCTCGTTTATCTTGATGCTTTCTTTAGTGACAACGAATGTTTCCCATACCATTTCCACTGTATCAAGGACACTTCCCATATCAAAAAGGACATTTTTCGAGTCAGATTTATACGAAGAGCGTTCTTTTTGATTATGAAAACGTTCTTAACTTTGGAAAGGGTCCTCATTAAGTGGAAATGCTATATAACTACTCAAATGTGCTTATTTAAAAGACTTGAGCAAAATTTCAGCCAAAATTAGTGCAAAAATGCGAAAACCGCTTAAGCGGACAAACCGGATAAGCGGATATTTTTCTCTTGCCGGGTCAATGTCCGCTTATCCGGTTTTGACTGTAGTGGCAGTGATAGTTCCCGCGACCAACAGTACCTGCGCTGGTTAATTCGCTGACGGGATACGTGCACTCGGCGGTCATTTCAATTGCAATGCCATAGAAGGCGAGCCCGAAGAAGCCAAACAGGATGACGGAAGCGAGAATGAGCAGCTCGATGTTCGGATAGTGGGCAGCGATGGAGAAACAGATGCCGCAGAAGCAGGCCAACGGCAACGCCACCTACGAGGAGAAAAATGTTTAATATTTCATTTGCGAGACAGAGTGAAAGCTACACACGTGATCATTCCTTTTCCTTTTCCTCAATTAAAATGATTCGTTGGTATTGAAATTGTTAAACATACTATTTTCTGAACAAAGTTATATTAAAGTGTCCGTCATGCGTCAGTTTTTGCTTTTCGGTTTTATCAGTCTTTTTACTGAACTTTATTGATTATTGATTATATGTTACTTTACTACACTTTTACCGACTTTCACAGATTTCTCACTTATTATGTGAAAAATCGGTAAAGTTGTAAGTCAGTAAATAAATAAAGCATAGGCAGATAGATAAACTGATAACGGTAGAGCAGCTATATCGTGCAAGTTCAGTCAGATAACGGCGCGAATAGTTCTCTATCGCTGATTTTTAAATTTCACCAATGTTACTCCTTATTAACTTGTCTGATTAACAACGGCATCACCATTTATAAACAAACCTACTTCATATTACTCCAGTTAGCTCAACCATCTTTACTGCCTTTACTTGCCCGCATCCCTTTTAGACTTCGTTAAGTCAATATTCTACCTTGAGCGTCTCGACAAACAACTTTGTCCGATCGACAAAAAGGCCGGCGAGTGTCGCGCCGACTAATCCACTAGCAATCATCAGCGCAGTTACCAAACCCGAAAAATCGTTGTCATAACCGCGTATGCAGAGGATCTGAAGTCGTACATACGATGATGGTCAACGAGATTGAACAGCTACGCAGAGTGTTAGGAAAGTAATTATATTTTTCGTTTTAACTTAAAAATTAGACATTTTCCGAATTATGTCAAGTTAAGCCGCATATCTTTCATTTCAAATCAAACATTGTCCAAAATTAAGTACATCTCTTAAATTTGATTTCAGTGAAATGTCCAATGAGATTTTGAAAGTATACAATTTGGCTCGAAAAGCATCTTATTTCAACTGAATATGATATACACCATTGTGTAAAAATAATTTGCTAAAAATGTCGTCTTCAAGGAAGCAAAATTTATGTCGCATTATTTTGAACATGTTTCTAGCGCAACTATAAAGAATACCTTTTCCATAAGTGTGAAAAGAACATTGAACAATGCGATGCCTCCACCGGCGCAAATGGCAAGGACAACATAAGCTCGGCTCTTAACGCAAGTTAGCAGACTTTCTTTCAGCGGCAAATTCAAACCGTCGGCAGCACTCAAACTGGGCGGAATGACGGGAGCGTTTCGGTGAATCGTAAAAATTGCCTGCAATTGTTTTGAACATTTTCGAACATCGCCGGGAAGCTTGGTTGCCAAGTCAATGAAAGACCTTCTTTTGTAGATTGTCTGTTTGAGTTGCATTTCAGCAAAACTTCACTTTATTTACTCTAATTCGAAAAATAGATTTTTAAGCCTCCTGTAGAACTGCCAATGCTTCGTTATTCAACTGTTATGTTGAACTACTGAGTTTTTCAAATAAAATAATGACCTATGTTTAACGTCAAAAAGATTACAAATTTTAGTAATTAGGTAAACAAGGTATCTAATTTACCCAGTTAACTAATTAAGTTCAGTTTATTTACCTAGTTTTGAAGAGGTCAACACCATCTAGGACTCACATCACGCCAACTACCATTTATTAAGCCTTACAGAATTTCCCAGTAATAAGATATTGCATAAAAGCTCATAGCTTGGCCAAGAGCCAAAATATTTCTTTTTCAAACGAAATAACTGCAATAAAAATAAACGAACCAAAATGAGGGAAGCAAACGGGAGAGCAAAGTGGATTATGTTAAGCTCCATCAAATCCGAATTTTTCTTTATTATTCGCGGAACAATGAGATTAATCAGCAAGATCCCGAATGGGCTTGAAATGGAATTGATTGATGTACTAATTGCTCGTTGAGACGGTGGAAACCACGCAGAGGAGACCTGAATCAGGCTAACATTTCATCGGTGAGAATTAAAGCACAGTACAGCAATATAGCATCAGGTTATAGTTTTCTACGAATAATAACTGAAGATAGCATATACGTAAAATCTGTCATTGCTCTACAACTATTGACTAATTTTGAGCAGACTTGGGATCATCAAACGTAATTACAGGGTACTGGAATGCAACGCTCAAAAATAGGCTCAGGCTGGGCTTTTAAGGATGGCTCTCTATAGAATTTTCACTACTCTAGTTGGTGAGCTTCTTCTGAATTGAGATAGCCGAAATTTTTTCATCAAATGGCAGTGAACTCGTGTTCGCCAAGCAATGCGGCCCCTTTAATGAAGCGTTATGCTGCACTCCGATATCGAGATGAGTTGAAGCTCTTTTCGTAGCAATAAATCCTATTTCGTGCTGCAGTCAAAACAGATTGATTTTGGTGTGAGAACTGATTGAACACTTACTTTTGTCGGCAGAAACATTGGTACAGGCCCGCCGACAGCTGCAATGCCATGTCCAACATATAAAATCCATTTCTTCAGCTCCACCGACGGACCATCTATCACACTGAGTCCCCGCACTCCGTTGCCTGCGAAATAAAATAAAATGAACTTATATTTGCTGATAAGCTACTCAATTGTGCAAAGATTTACATTAATTCGATGTGGATAATTATAAGAACCTGTTCGATCGCTGGACCCTATTTCACTAAAGCTCATATTCGAAAATCTGTGATAATATGGCTGAGTAGAGTCGTATATAACCTCGTATCAAAGGCATGACACTGAGCCAGGTTATCACAGATTTCCGAACATGAGCTTTAGTGAAATAGGGCCTAGCCGTTTTACAATAATACTGCATGATTCCTGTTTAAGTTGCAAATGACTTTAGCAGTTATCAACTCTGTCACAATATGTAGCATTTGATAGTGAGGAAAGTTAGTCCTTCCAAATTTTTGAAATTATGACGCTTCAATCAAGAGCTCACACCAGCATTATTTTCGATCACTTTTACGAGTCGGTCGCCACCTATTTCAATATAATCTTTTGATGCATTTCCAAGGTCATACAGTCCGAAGCATTCAGCGTTTACTCTTATAATTCATAAATACTACTGGGGCGAGTCGTTTTGTCATATTGTTTAAATCATTGAAAATTGTCAAGGCATAAGTATATCATATTGAAACCAATGACACAGGAAGCTTATAAAAGTCAAGGTAACACTTTAGCACAACTCTTCTGTTGGGTAGTCCTTAAAGCTCATGCACTAACATCTGAGGCCAATTACACAAAACTATTTTCATTATAATTGTTGCGAACGCAAATGTTGGAAGCGCGCTGATTGGTCGGTTCTCACATTAGCGTGAATATTTCTCTTTAAATACTTCAAAATCGACCAATCAGCAGCGCACTTCTTACAATTACTTTTGCAGCAGTTTTGTAAAACTGATTCTTGGAGTGTCTTAAACGTCGATCAAGCGTTATATTCCACTTCTCCAATAAGGATCAAATCATGGCACGCTAGGTAAAATCGTTGTTTTCTCCAAAGGGCATTTTATATGAAGTTACAGGGCTGAATGCGCACCGATCGCAAACTGCCGAAATAAAAATTCCTAACGACCATTTAGACTTCAAACTGCAAATGTGAATATATTCGAACAAGAACGGAAACCTTTTGTACAAGACCACTGCATGTGCATGATCTTTTGGTACAACCAAACAGACTTCATTCAGATGCCTATTTCATAAAACTGTTGCAATTGCAGAGTTGCAGAATTGCGGAATCGCATAAGCGGCGATTGGTCAAAAAACCAGAAAAAACTGGAAAAAACTGGAAAATGACCAATCACCGCACTTGCAATTCCGCAATTCTGCAACACTGCAATTGCAACAGTTTTATGAAATAGGCCCCAGATGGGAAACACAATAAAATGTGCTGAATTATTTATCTATTAGCATCTATGAACAACTTCAGCTGCGTGTTATTTGAGGCGAATAAATTAAGAGCATACCCAGCGCCGTCAGTGCCAAGCAGCCCAAAATTAGCCATCGAAGTCCGATTGTCGGAGACAGTAGAATGCAAATAACATAACAAGGAATAGTGACACCAATGAAAATTAAATCAAGAGTATCGTGAGTGCCACTGCCGTAATAGGAGTCGACGATATTGGCTACTGGAGCAAACCCAATGAAGGCCTGCATAGCACCTATCTGAAAAGTGAGATAACTTATCCATTGTGCATCGAAGAATGGGACACTCAGACCGGCGAACTCAAAGATTATTGCGAGGTGCTAGTTCCCTTTGCAATGAGTGACAGAGCGCCCACTCAATGCCCTCATCGCTCCCGCCCCGGCACCGCCGTCAAGATCATATCAATACCATCTTCCACCCTTAAACTAACCTGTATAAAAACGCTTATCAATAGATACATCCAACGAAGATGATAAGTTCGAGTAGTTGGCTCAGCCATCGAGCCGGACGTCGCTGGAAATGTCGAATACTCTGACGTGAAGGCAGGCCTCTTCTCCGCTCCATCATTGCAGGTGAGGGAAATATTGTTTACTTGCTCAGTCATCTCTGTCACTTTAATTCACATCAGCACAGCGAACACAACAAAGGCGGCTAAGAGCACAAAGCTATCGTCGCTGGCGGACAGCGCTTTGCCAAACGTAGCGCAATCCTTATACCGATGAGCGAGCGTGTTATCAGCGGTTATAGCTAACCTGCTCACACTGAACTGCAGCCGATTTTACGGCCTTCCCTAGAGCACTGACTTTAGAAACCTCAATCTTAAATCATAAATAATTTGCTCAAGATTATTGTAATTAGTTACAATTATCAGATCGTTCTAACTCAGTGGCTCTCATGGTGTTTGGTTTTGACCAACATATTTCAATACCGGCCGATGTTTTTACGAGTCAATAGCATGTGCCGGAGTTACTTTTATCAGTCACCATAA
>NIUQ01004148.1:0-14743 GCA_002796945.1 Plectus sambesii
TACCTCCTCAATGAGTTTCGACAGGCCGTTTATTTCCAATTCTCTCATGATTGCAGTTGTTATTGACGCGAGTGGGCAGTTCAAAGACGACGAGAACGCAGGGCAATTACAGTCGATCGAGGCGACCGCTGAGCAGACGGAGGAACAACGGTCTCTTATAATCAGTCGGAAGAGCGAACGACACGTCAGCCCAAAACGTCGTCACCCGTCGAGCGGTCGAGCCAAAGTGTAAAAGACGACGTACGAGAGGTGCGGGCAAAGAGACACAAGGGAGGACCGATAAGGATCGCTCGGTTCACTTTTGCGCCCCGCCGCTGCCGAGACCTATCGCCAGCACGACAGAAAATTAGGCGCAGGTGGCCGGCGGTGCGCTGCGGCGGAAGTTATACTATTATCGGTGAGTCTGCCACCGATCGGCGATGAGGATGCAATGAGCGGCAAACTCCCAACCGGACCGACAGATCCTGATGGGTCAGTCTTCAGTGCGCGCTGCGCCGTGCCGCAATGACTATAGGCAAAACGACAATCCGTCGATAATAAATTGACGCCTCTCTAGCGTGCAGCTGCGGCTCGTACGAGCGCGGGGAGGGTTATTGGCAACGAAACGTATGCACTGTACGTGGGAGAAGGGGGCGTGCTGGTATGGAAGCGCTTTCTATGCGTTCTCGTGACAATCGACAGCGCGCGAATGCTAATTCCACGCCCGCTGTTCCAAGCCGAACGCGCAGCTATCACCCTTTTCTCTCTCTACCTCTCTTTGCGCGGGACAACCGCTTTTCTTTCAGTTCACTTGCAGTTCTTTGATCAGCTTGTCAATTCGCTCGTACTTTTGCTATAGCAACAGTCCTTGGCTGTCCAACCATGCGCGCGTCTAGCTGTTCATTTAATTGCGGGCCAACTGTTGTCATGAAACGCCGCTTCGTTGCCCGTTTTCGTCAAAGTATCTGCGCTGCCAACGCCATAGCAACTGCCCAAATCTGTTCACTAACTACCTAATGCTGCTTAATAGCGTTCGCATTATTTCCGCTCCCGTTATCCTCTAATGACTCGCCTGATTGTTCATTCCTCTCTATATCCTACAACAAAGCGTTGGAAAAGAGCCCTAATGATTCGTCAAGCATGACTGAGCAATTTTAACGATTCTCTGCCAGAATGCTACCCGCATAGATTTTAAGCTCTGTAGCATGACATTATCAAGGTCATGCGCACAAAAGAGGAAACATTGAGACCGCTCTGACGGAGGAGGACAAACTAGAAAGGCCCGCGATGCGCACTATTCACCTGCTATTCGCGTGTTCGTGTGGCCAAAGCGACCATTTTGATAATCCAAGCTCTATGGTGTATCCTTGTAACAACTTGACAACTGAATAGCTTCACTCAACCGAAGCATAAATGCCATATTCTCACGTCTGCTAGTCCATTTTACGACACAGGTGCAACCAAAGATGATACAGAAAATAACATACCGGCAGTCGCATTCGCTTGCGCGGAGAGATCGCCATGAAGTTCTCATTGGCGTCCAGACGGTGGATGCCCGTCGGGGTCTGATGTAACGCCTTCGACATCTTCCCGTCTTCCTCCTCTTCTTCTAGTAGAAGACGGAGCAGTAGTAGTTGGTTCGTAGAGAATTAGAAAAAGAGAGAGCGGTCGTCGTTGTTAGCAGCCGAGTGTCTTTGTGTTTGCAAACGTGACTTCGACAAGCAACGACCAATAAAACCTGCAACCTGTCAAAGGATTCTACGCGGATACAATGCGCGAAAGAATGCATCAATGGTTATGTATGACGCGTAGAGGGGGAGAACGATCTTTGAAAAGGAATACCGCGAATCGCTAGCGACGACAGCAAATGAGCATCGCGCAAAATTTATCGACATTCTCCTCCCTTTGCCAATGTTTTGAAAATGAGCAACAGCCCGAGCAATCGCAAATTCATAAAGCCCCTAGGAAGCCAAGAAGTGAGGAATCAAAGAAGTCACGCTATAATATAT
The DNA here is from genome assembly GCA_002796945.1 of Plectus sambesii. Lineage (NCBI taxonomy): Eukaryota > Metazoa > Nematoda > Chromadorea > Plectida > Plectidae > Plectus > Plectus sambesii. The sequence goes on from NIUQ01004148.1 coordinate 1,989, forward strand.
TCTAAGAGAACAAAAAACGATATTCTCTCTCCAGCGCCACGTTGCCTACTACAGGCGCAAATAGTTAATTAATCATCAGCGCGGCATTGTAGCGCCCGTTTTCTGAAAGGAAACCTGCCAGCGATCTCCAATACCAAAACTCCCACCACAATCGTACGTCACCAGTTAAATGAACAAAAACCCCTAAACGTCGTAATGACATTATAACAATGTGTTCTTTAGTTTGTTTAATAAACGCGAAAAGTAAAAGCGACAAAAAGGAAACGTAATGCAACCCATTAATTGTTATTGAATTACTAAATAAATATAGTCTCAAGGTTATATCAGGTAAGAGTAGGTCAGTATTGGTACAAGAGACCGATACCAGTTTTACAATGCGCGTGAGGATACGCCTATTGATAGTTTACACAAATGAAAAGATCAAACATCGTATTCCCACGCTCGCTGCAAAACTGGTATGACGATCTTGCGTCAACACGAGCCGTTACCTGATCAGAAAACCCGCAGAGACATCACCAAATGCCAAACACACATACGCCCGCCACCTACCGCAATTGGTAGCAAGGACAAAAGTATAATAACATGCAGGTAATGTAAGCGCCACGAGGAGGCACCAGGCGACCATCACCAAATATACCCTATACGGACAAAAATACGCCAACGAATGACTTCGTGAAAAAGAATTTATTCTTCACTGTTCTCTCCATCTCACTTCTCTACACAAATACAGTCATCGATCACAGAACACGCCTACGTTTCTAATTATCATCCATGAAAGTATAACTGATTCGAACACGTTGAACTGAAACTTCGTAATGGTACAGTCGTTCTACATCGGTAGGTACGCCGATTTCTCATGAACAATGACGTCGCTGTTCTTGCAACCATTCCTCAGACATTGATTATCTTCTTAACCGCATCTGAAAACATCTCTTATCATGAACAGGATTTTGTACCGCACAATGAGACTCGACATAACTTTTACTGGGAAAGAAATAACGACTGAACGGCCAAGCTTAAAGCAAAATTTCAAATATGGCAAGTGTTACGTTTCTAGGGGTCAATTAGGAGCGCGTTACTGATATGCTTGTGCGCAAGTTGATCGTTCGCACAAGCAAACAAACGAAATTGTCAATAACTAATAAATCTAGGAATTACACTACGTTAACGCAATCTTAAACAATCAACGGGAAGGCACATACAACCATTTTGTTAAGTGTTTACGAAACGATGTTGACAAGTAATTACGATGTAACATAGGTAATGGTTAAGTAAATTACAGTCAAAATTTGCCAATCAGTAACATTAAAGAATCAATAAGGTAAACTGCTTCGAAAGTCGATAGCGCCTCTTTCATTTTATGCACGCAAAAGCTAAGACATTAATTCTAGGCGAAAAACAGTGTTCAAGCACCGAAAAGCGAGATAATCTTTGCCAACTTTGGTGCCATTTCTTGATAGTGATCGAAAATTTTGACTATAAACCAGAGCATCGAGAATCTCATAACATCACTTGAATTTTCGAGGCGATTGTCATCGGCTCAACTCCGATTGCTATCTGTCGCGAGCCCAGAGGATGATATTAGCGTATACTTTACACGCTAACACCGAAGGAGGCCCGACATTCCCTATAAGGGACACAATCTTCCTCCATCTGCATACACATCGACCAGTAGAAAGCTGGACGAGCGCCAAGATAGGAGGATAATCCAAAGAACTTTATCAAACTGACCTCATTATTGGACGTTGAGTTGTTCCACACGCCAACGATGATCTGTCCCTCAAAGTCCAGAGCGGCGCGCCACTATAATCACATATATATAAATAAACACATGCCACGCGATTTGTTAGTAAAGCGATATACAGTGGAGTTCGTTTATACCGGTCACCGGCATATTTTGACCGTTATAGCCGAAACAGGAATATGCTGTATGCCATAAAATAAAAACCTAATACAAACGAAAACACACCACTGTGGGGAGCGGCGCGATGGCCAAAGACGACACCGTCCGGTTCGATGCCTCTGACGAGCATCCCGGTCATCCTAGCGTCCAACATCATGTACCGTCGAGCCATCCACCAATTTTCGCAGCGCTTCCCCTTTCTTGGCGTTCCCTTCGATCCACATGGACGTGAACAGCGGCGTCGACTCGACAAAGACCCTCTTCGTCATGCTGCTCAGTATGCCAATCTGGAAATGACGATATTTCAGTCAAATTTCAACCCACCGCTGCATGACATTGCATTTTAATCAGAGATCCTGGTATACCTCAGTTGCGCGCAATATTACATTGTTTACATTGTATTGTTGGCACAAAAGATAAGACGACTCGTAAATTTAGGGTATAAACGATAAATTGTCGTTGCACGCAACACTGGCTCCTGCAACAGGATTAACATAGACATAGTTTAAGCTGGACGCACTCACTTTTCAGCGTCATATCAAGCTCAGAAGAAATAACTAAACAAGCAATTTATCTTTGTTTAAAAACTGTTTAGTGATTCAATAACGTATTTCTAAACTGAAAGCGCGAGGTTCAAAAGATCGGTTTAATTATACTTTTCACCTTACGCAGACTTGTTTTCAGGATACTAAATGCAAATAATTGTGTTTAGAAATGGTAACATTTGCAAATTAATACCAAATTTCCCTAGCAACTTAGCAGCATTTACTTATTCTCGTTTCTATAATTTCATTCGAAAATGTTTCGACATTCATGAGAGTGGATATAGCAAGGAGATATGGTCTAGTCGTACTCAGACAAAGGTAGCACTTACCACTTCATACATGAGGCAAAGGTTCTCAGCCGCCAGGAAGTGTTTTAGTTCATATTACTGAAACTTTCACTCTATATACAAAGCTATCACAATTTTTGATAATAAGCAAATAATGGCCGTTAACTAGATATAGAAGGGGAGACTGCTTCTCGCTTCATTTCATTGCAGGAAACTTTGATTGTTTCATAAATTTTTGTTATCAATCAGAAACCTAAATTTCTCACCTCATCTGTTTGCTCACTGGTAGCAAGCCGGACAGCGACAGCTGCTTTTTTAGAACTGGTGCACAAGAATCGGTTGTAACCCAATGTTCACTGAATTCTGATCGATCCATTTACTGGAAGACTCAGACGCGCTATTCCCGGGATACTGTATCGCGCGCTATTCACATTTTATGTTATCTGCAAAGCTCCGTTGCATGGAGGCTCTATCGAAATGTTTGATAATGTATTTGTATAAAAGAGCTTACATACTTATCTTCATTCATGATCGACTGTTTTGAAAATCTCGTTTCTATCGACTGTCGGTCATTTCTTTCAGTCGCTTCCATCCATTGCATAGTGACACTATTTTCGAAAAAAAATGCCAAACTGTCATAAAGTCCCTTATTCCAAGAACATGCTTCGAAAACGATTAGATTTCGTAACGCATAAATTAAATCATTTATGCTACATTCCTGGTAATCGTGTTGCTATGTCTCCTTCATTTCTTGAATTTTTTGTCTGCCAGTAAGCCTCATTATAGGGGCGAAGTTTCGGTGGAGCTTGAAGCTGATATCCACCCGGCCTTAGGAATCCCCTCGGTTTTTCGAAGGTTACTATTAATCTCCATCTATCCCTGTGGATTCTCCAAGTTTTTGAAATCCGTCCGGTCTTTTACCCTCGGCTGGTCGGTTCTAGCTTTGCGCGCATCAGTATTCAACAATCTCTCGAAAAATGCTTCGTTCCGCGCGCATCTTCACACCTCGTGGCATCCATTGGTTTTTCATCGGTTTTCGAGGGTGTGTCCGCCTTTATTTGCGCACAATCTCTGATCATCTACCATTGGTATATGAACAGTGTATGCTGAGATTGAGTTTTGGCATAGCTCAGCGATCACAGGTCGACGGGCGCTTACTGACGTACGCCGACCAGTTTTAGCAACCTATCGCATTGGCGGCGCGACGAAGACGCCGCCGTCGATCGCGAGCGCATTGGCATCATGTCTCCCTGACGTAACTCAGTCAGTCTACATTGCTCGCGAGACACAAGACTAAGACTTCGCTTTTGGTTCTTTAGTCTTTTGCTCCCGTGTCGAGTTTGTTACTATAAAACTCGAGCGACCACTGCGTACCGTCAGAGAGTGAGTGAGAGAGAGAGATACAGAGATCACCTGTGCCACCTGTGCGATCACCCGACTCTAGTGCAGTCTTTTTGACTCTGAGTGACCTTTTTGTCTCAGTCACCGGAGAATAAATTCTGCAGCAATAATTGTCCTACGTTGAGCCGTTCCATCACTTTCACCTCGGCCGATTTAGCGAGCTCCAACTTATCAAGCTTGCCGCCTTGTATTAATATATAGCTGCCATCATCAAAAGCAGACTTCCGTATTAGTGGACGTTTTCAACCTTTCTAAAAATGGCGCCTCACCTGCAAACATTGACTCTGACTTCATCTCGACCGCTACAGCAGCTCGGCGGATCTTGCTGTCCAGTACAAGCGCAGCAAATCGAGCTCGAATTCAAATCGGTGACCCAGCAAGAATTTTCGCTGCGCATTACGGCACCAAATGGAGACGAAAGTGATCTGCTCGAATTCTGCACTATCAGCGCCGTACAAAAGTTCACTCCGGCGAACAAGGGCTGCGGCCACGGACTATGGCGCATCGAAGTGAATCAGCGGTTGGGCGCGCAAACGCAACTCGTCCACGTCGAATCCATCCCTTTGGATGGCGTTGGATCGCTCGGCTTCGTCGTTGGAGATGACTTATTGCCAAAAATTGAAAGTCGACTTTGGTTGCGCCTACCAAGCGGTGGTTGCTGTCGAAAGTGATTGACTGTTGGAGCAGAAGATAACAGACTGCAAGCATAGTTGACTGGTGGACCAAGGACAATTGCTTACCCCACGTTTCAAAGTGTTCGGGATTGTACTTCCATCCTAAAATTGACCAGAGGTCTAAACACGGGTAAAGGTAATCTTGCTGTTCGAACAAAAGGCCCAGAAAATTTATGGCTCGACAAGATTTTGAATAATTTATTATTGAACCCTCTTTTCAACCTTGCACTACTAGTTCATCTATGTATTACTTCGAAATAGTGACTTGGTATCTTTTGTGAATGATATGAGTTGCTGACGCTTTAATAGCAATCTGAAAGCTGCTCACCAAAAGGCAGCTCTTGATGATGTGTTACGAATATCATCCATTATTTTGCGTTGATATGAGCCCAATCGCAGAGTACTGACAATTACTTGCTTGTGTTCCACAGCGTTTGCAATTATTTGCTTGATGCTTATGAAAGGTCGAGAATCATAATGGTATTCAATGCTATTCGCCAAAAATCACCATCTTTTGCTGTGCAATATTTCGTTCAGACATGTGTATCGCTAGGCGTGAAGAAAAAAGTTAAATGCATTGAACTTATTGACTATCTACGAATAAACCAACCTAAACAAAATACTCAATCAACTTGAGAGACATCGTAGAATACACCGTCCATCATAACTTTGCAATCAAATGAGTAAAAAATCTCACGAAATTCTTTCATTTTGCATATTGCAAAAATAAGTACCCACCGAGTCATTGTGTCCCGATTTACGAGGAGTAACAAACAGCCCAATTTCTCCGTCACTATCAAAATAAAGATTATCCTTTCGATCGTTTTCGCGTCAGCGATTTTTACCCGGGATGACGGCGCTGCAATTAAGGCACGAACTCGCCCACTGTTATACACAGGATGGTCAAAACAAACAAGTTACACACGTTGATGCGCTAGTTTGTTGATGTAGGGCCTAGACAGGTACGCTAAAACTAGCCCAGTTATTGATGTACGAACAAAACAGATGCATTTGCACATAGATTTGCTCATTTGTTTTCTACTGCTGTTTTCGTCACTCCTTCAATCATTATTAGAGTGTACTTTGTGCAAATCGGCAGTAAAAAGAAGGAACAAGTTTCTAACTTTTCTGCACTATTTTCAAAATTAAATTGGCGGGTCTGAATTCGAAAACCTTTAACTGGCGCATACATGAAGAGTGTATGATCATCGGTGTCCACTTCATAGACAAAACAGAAAACAGAGGAGGAGAGAACGAAAGCAAACTGACGAATGATATCATTTTAAAGAGGGAATCTTCGCAACTTTTGCTTCATCAAAATACTGGAAAATGGCAACTGGAGTATTAATAGGACGGCTGGGCCTACCTCCTCAATTCTCTCTCTCTTTCTCACGCTCTTCGTAAGTCTACTTCGACGAGAAACGTTTCGTTTCGCCGCGCAAGACAACTTCAACACATCTTAGGAATTCGCGACTGAGTAAAAAAATACGCGCCGCGTCACCACGCGCTATCGTCGCCACCACATCTATTCTTGGCGAAAACTTCACTGAAAAAGACAGCGGTTCACGCGTTACATGACAATATTTGCGAGCATTGTTGTGACAGAGAAACGGATATACATGCCTTGGGCTCAGATGTGTTATCGACCAGCGGCAGAATTTTCTGCACAAATACCAAGAACTGGTAAAAAATTGCAGTGAAACAGTGTGCATTCTTCATAAATATATGGGCAATTCGACCGCTGAGCCATTTTGAGTAGAACGCGTGCGAGTGGCGCAGTGGCGCGATGGGTTGGAGATGATTCTTATCGCTATTCTACGTTTCGTTTCCGCTTCACTTGCACCTGCTCTGCTATGCAATCCACAACGAATTTGTTTACCTCTCACCACACTGCTCTTTCAATAGAACCGTCTCAAATGATTTAGCGCGCGGTCCCGGAAATACACTCGTCCTTTCTTCATCAGTAAGAAGAAAACAAGGGCGTCGTGCCATTTCGGTCTCATCGCGAAAGACGTAAGCGTGAACGAATTAACAAGCGCCTCCTTTTCGCCTCATATCTTTTAATTATGAAACGCTTTCTTACTAACGCTGTAATTTGAATCATACAGGCTGCTGAGCCGCCAAAACTTTCACGCAACCGAGGGAAATTGAAAACAGAAAATAAAACTTAAGCATAGAGATCGTGTCAAGTATTAGTCATTGTAACAGTTGAGCAGTTTTGAAACAAAAAACTGACATTTTTACAAACACATTTTTTCACTTGCATATTTATATCAAGTTCACAAATAATTACATAGAACATGCCATCAAGTGTATCTTTTGAAAAATAATTAGTGATAAAGGAAGCAAGGTGACGCCTAAAAGTTCAGTAAAATCCTACGGCGCATGCATTACAATTACCTTCACGGTTATGCCAGGTTTGGTCAGAGGTTTAGATAACTGAGTGCAAAACTCTGAACGTCTCTCGTGTGAAATTTTGCGCGGCTCACTTGAAAATTCATTATGCTATGCAAAAGAGAGCGCCGATGCGGTGCAACTTTTTGAAAAAGGATGAGACGGTATGCATTGTCCGGAATTATTGTGCCGATTATTAACTGATCATGAATAACGAATGCAGCTCAAGGCAATATCATCAAGAATATTTAATAATTTCGTAATAAAAAGCAACTACTAAAGCGCTGCCCGTTCCGCGAAACAGGTTGCTCATCGCGCCTTTATAGAAGGCCGTGACTCCTTCGGATTGGCAAATCTTTAGCCAACAATCGAGCGAATTTTGGTAGAGAACATCCTTTTCCTGCCGACCAGCCTGCATCATAAGTCGTCTTCTAACGGTGTCCCATGGGTAGCAGAAGAGACCGGACGCCATAATTGAGGCCTAAATTTATTTTCGAAATAGCGAATGAACGGACACAATTTAGTCGAGCTATTTTCGAGATACGCCTGCTAACCGAAACGCTACCATTCCAAAATGGTGGAATATGAGATTTCTATTCGAATAGGGATACTTTATAATGCGAAGATGATTCTTACGGGGTTAAATCAATATGGAAAACGACCCTTTGATTAGAACGGCGTCCTGTGTTGCTTTGGAAATGATTTATCATACCAAAGTACTATCAAAACCTCGCATTCCTGTCATCATTGAAAACGGCAAGTCTTGCGAGGAACGAGAACATTGTTTACGCTATTGTATGCTGACTCGCAATATTTGTTACAATTCGAAGTAGCAGCAAATCTAAAAAGTAATGTACCTGAGCAAGTGCCCATGTAGATACAAACGGCGTTTTCGTATTGCAGTCGGAGAGGGAGCGACACGTATCGAACATTCCAAAAAACGCTGCACGCGAGACAAAAATATACTGGACAGACGCGGAGAAACCTCTGAAAGTCAGACAGGAAAATATATATTAATAGTGTATGTCACTGTAACAAACTTACAAACAAGCAAAAAGGAAAAATATTTAGTGAAAATGTAGAGCAATCGTTTGCTGAGTAGTTCTTCCGAACTCAGTTCCTTGAGGTAACAAATTCATAATGTCCCATATTAGAAGTAAGAGTCTCACCGATAAAGACCAAAGAAGCCGTTCTTTTTTAAAATAGTTGTTATACAATCAGACGATCCTTTGAATTCGCGCAGTTTTCCGTTGCCCATATCAGCTGCGAGTCGCGTTCGAGCAAAGTCTAGTGGATAAATGAAGCAAAGGGTTGTAGCGCCAGCAGCGCCACCCGAAAGAATGCAACCTGAAATACAAAATACTTGAATATGTTTGATAAAGAAGCAGTCAAAGAAAAAAGCGACATGTTGAAGGAGTGTGTCTCCATGAAAAGCTGAACGAACCTAGTATACCATACGATAATATATAAAATCCCAAGCATTATTGCTGCTCATCTTGAGCAGTTTAATTGAAAACCGTTTCAGCCAGCAGGGCTGCGGAGCTGATGTCACCAGCAACCATGTTTGTAATTTAAAATATTTTGAAGGGATCACCGACAAGTAACTGTCCATTGATAATCGGATAAAATATATGAACGCTCAGATCTGCCAACGGGCCGAAAAGTAGGTAAAGAGAATATTGTACCAAAGACTGAGCAAATTTTACAGCCGCTTGAGCTTTGACTAGATAACGTTTTTAACCTTCTCTCCAACCGTGGATTACAATAGCGCATCATTATATCCAGCTCGTCCCGAATTTGTGATAAATTTAAGACTAGTATGTTCACATTTTGCTTACCCGCAACGAACTGATAGAAATTTTTGCTCTTGTCGACGTTGCGCAGAAAGAGACTTCGATATTTGTCGCGAAGAGCAAGGCTAAAGCCCGTTTGCGGAAACGACTTCATCACGTTCACCAAATTTCCTCGCCAAAACGAGACAAGGCCTTGTTCGGTAGAAATGCGAAAACAGCAATCGATAATTCCTTTGCACTTCTGAACGGAACCGCTGGCATCTTGCAACTAAAAGTTAACAGCTCAATGTCAGTGCTCACAATGGGCAGCAATTTTGAATGTTATTAGCGATGAGGGAAGTACTCATCAATGGGAACGAGGATGCAGTATTTTCAATCAGTACCATTCGTTTCCAGTAACATTTTAACACCCTTTTTATTTTTCTAAATGCCTTGTTAAAGCACAAGCTGTTCTGATGTGTCTTAATGATTTTGATGATAAACAAGAATGGGGACATATTCTCTAAATACTTTAACTGTTACTTCTCAATGGCACCGCCTACCTGAAGAACCAGTTTCACTCGATCGATCGGAGCAACTGCAGTTTTCGAAACAGCTCCTGCGACGCCACCAGCGAAAAATCCTTTGATGAAATCCTGTTGCTTTGATGTTGAGGCCATTCGAAATGCCGAGCGTGAAACTGATACAAACAGTTAACTACACCTCTTATTTCGATCACTCATACAATGAGAACAAATAGAAGCGCAATCAAATACGATATTTTGTAGACTTTTGCTAGAGAGTCACGCCACCATTTATTTGATGGAAGCGAAGTGCACTTGTGTGAGAGCGAAAGTAAGAAAGTTGACTTTGCCCGCCTCGCACCAGTTTAATCGTTGATTCACATGCACTTCACGCGACAATCGATGCCACTTTTGTCTTACGCAAGCGCGCGTGACATCCTAAGGCGCAGTTTTAGGCAAGCGATAGCTACGCCTTGTGATTCTGAACTTCCGTAACATGTTCTTTATATGTATGAACAGATGGAAGCATCTATGAGTATCAAATATTTATGAATTAACACAGTAATCACAGGGACCAAGGGATTTTATCTCGACATATTTAAGCAGACAACATAAAGATAAGGGAAACGACAGGAACTACAGACAATTATGCAATTCAAACGCGCATTACAAATTCTTAAATAAGAACGCTATGGTAATAGTATTTGAATGGCTCCCTTTGCATTAAATTTTTTATTTCAAAGCTTGCTCGTCATAATGAAGCGTCCGGGAAACTTTATTTGCCAATCACGCAAACACTTCAAAAATGACACCTTATCCTATCGCGATTTTAAGTGCACGCCAGCACACTCATAGGACAAATACAATTTCGGCTTCAGATTTATTTTCCCTGCACCACCTTTGTTCAGTAGATGCGAAAGAACCTTAGGGTGTTAATAGCGCGATTTAATTTTTCGATCGAATCTTTACATAACAAAAATTAAAAGATTTTAGCAGCGAGTGGTTTCGATCCACCGACCTCTGGGTTATGGGCCCAGCACGCTTCCACTGCGCCACGCTGCTTACACATTGACAGGGAACTGGCAATTTTAAATTTCCAGGACTCGACCGATCAGAGTGATTTTTTTCTTGAAAATTTAGATTTCTTAGCGTGATATTGTAAAGTTGGCTTAGTATCTTAAAACTTGATCTCGCGCTAGTTTCCACAATGTCGATTAACTGACATGTTAATCTCTCTGTCACCGTATTTCATCTTGAAAAGTACTTTTACGCATTCGTTCAACGGATACCACATTGTCATTATCTTAAAGGAAATTGAGGGTGATGAATTAATTTTGCGAGATCAAGGAAAATTGTAGATGAAATTTATTTCATATGATTGTAAATTCAGCTATTTGCAAACAAAAGATACTGCACTGTAGAGATTTTTACAGAAAGTTTGCCTCATTATAGTGACAAAGATTCTGAAACAAGTCCCGTCTCCCGCTGATTTTCTGATAATAGTTATGCATTAACCATGAGTTACTACTTTGTTTGCCGATTATGCATGAATCGCTATGGCAATGCGAAAGGTAATGCGACTGTATGCAAGCGTTACTTTCGGTCATACAGCGATTATAAGCTTAGCTTCGCAGCCCTCTATCAAGCGCAAACAATAGCGAAGGAGGGGCATTACAGCGGTTAGAAGTTAGCGACTGAGTTGGATGAGTAATGCGAGCGATTCGGCCTTTTTCTGTCCACTGTGAACAGTGTACGTCGATTGAAATTTGCTGATGCTAAGTTTAAGTTGTAATTTTCACATTTATATTACGGATACAGTAATTTACTGAGTTGAGAAAGTTGAAATGCCTATTCAATTTACGTGGATCAGTATAACATGAAAGTTGGCTCTCTCGGAATGTCTATAATTAATACAACATGCGTGCCGCTCTCCGTCGATGAACAGAACCAGTTGGTCCGTGTAACTTTGGCGATAAGATGGATAAGTGGCTATATTACATGTGGGATGTGTGGAATCGGCATTCTACTGAACGGCGTCTTTCTCTTTTTCGTCATCACAGGTACAGATATTGATAAATCCCCCTTGATAACTGGTCGTGCAAGGACCGATTTTCATGGCGGGTATTTGGATGCTTTCCAGATGAGGAAGGATTTCACGATCGACCAGAGTCGACTTTGCTCTGAAATAGAAGAGTAGTACAAATAAAAAGAATAGTTCCTATTCCGAACCATTTTGAAACTTGACCATTTCAGTACTGTTGTGCCTAAATTTTTACACCCTTTTTCTGGTTTTTTCTATTACGTTACATGGCCTATATCTTTAGCAGTTAAGCCAGTTGCCACGATTGTATGAGGAATGGTGACAGATCTCGTGATAGAACGTAGGGAAACAATCTATCGGGCTATTCCACAAATCTTTTATTCCAAAAATAAGCCCTTCCTGAGTTTATTTTCGAGATAGAGTGCAACTATTGCCTTTCTGCATCTTTAGGTATGCGTCAAAAGACACTCTCCTCCAAACTTTATGTTTTTCTGGTGAATAAGTCAATTGGCGACTTATGCGCATCTATTACGATATGTATAGTTACTGGACTAAGTATGACATTCAAGATCAGCGCAGGCTTATCTTTTGCACTCATCGGTGTCGCTTGTCTCAGCTACTTTTCGGCAAGTTTTATTTTCAAAACTTTACCGCTATTTTACTGACAGACAGGAAGGCTGCTTTAAAATGACGATTCTGCCTGTTCTTTTTAGCAAAATCGTTTAAAAGTCAGCGCAGATTTAGGCTATTTCAAAAAATGTTAATAATTAGGACATGGATACACTGGTCACTTTATGTGTGCAAGGCTTTGATCGCCCCTAACTTTTATTGGGCCGGCCTCATATCGTGTACTTTAGCTAAAACTGTACTTAAGGGTTATGCTTTACCGTAGCGTTAAGTATGACTTTAGCTAAAGAACGCGATATAAAACTCTTGTGGTTTAATCAAAGTCAATCGAAAGTAAGAGGCAACCTCTATCCGCGGTCGTTAATTGGACTACCCCGTATATATTCAAGCTTACCCAAACGCTGACTAGTAGCATAAATTTCAAAGTATTCCAAAAACATTAAAAACGTTCACCCCATTAAAATCATATGGTTTTGATATACGTAGGGCATTTCGCTTTCCCTGACCAACATGAATAATTGCAATTTGCTCCTGCGTCATCAAATCTAAATCGTCGAATCTAAAAGCAACTCAATTGCAGGCTTCAT